>NBIV01000137.1:0-218829 GCA_003194525.1 Gracilariopsis chorda
GTTTCTATGGTGCCCGTAAGCAGTCCTCGGTGCACTGTCCACTGGTGAGGCCGAATACTATGCATTGATAATGGCTGCTCAGGAGATACTCTGGATATGACGTGTGCTCAGAAAGTGTGGAATAGCAGTTGGTAAGAATGTTCCAATCCTCTCAGACAACCATTGTGCTATTGAGTGGGCTGTTGGTGAACGTTGCCCTTCTGGGCGTGCAAAGCATGTAGACGTCAAGGTACAATTCATTAGGCAACTAGTCAAGGATACATTAATAACTGTGAGCTATGTTCCGAGTGAAGACCATGACGCCGACATCCTCACCAAGCCACTTAGCCCTGCCGCTGCACGAGTGATTTGGAACGAGCTGGACTTCATCAGGAACTCGAGGAGGAGTGTTGATGTTGGCACGTGGTCGAGTACCTGATAGCCTAGGACATCATGGTAGACTACTTGGAAACAACGTTGCATATAAACGATGGGCACTTTTGAGCACCTTCTGTGCAAAAGCGCAAATGCGCGTGTGCTCTAACCCAACGTGAAATGGGCTTATGATTGGCTACTGCATTTGCCCATATGCATTACGTGGATTACAACTGGTATACATTGTATGGGTCGTAGGCACAGCATGGGCCACTAGGCATAATGTGAATGGACAACGTACATGAGATTCTGTGTGGCTACAATGATTTACAGGAACATCACGTTCCGGCAGACGTGTGATTGTGTGTGCCAGCACGTGCACCGCACGCAATGGACTTAGGTTATCAATATGGATACAGTGTCATGCAACTTTGTGTATCGTCATGGTCATGATGACGCAAGTAAGTCATTATACAGCGCTGTGACATGCAGGCATTTTGTGGCCATGGTTGTTTCACTTACCGTGCCTCGTTGGCATGTGCTGGAATAATGTTATGCATGGTTGTAGTTAACTGTCACCAGTTTGTGCAACCCTTATTGTGTTATGGTTGAATATGATTGGTAGTACTGGCTGTCCGCACCTAGTGGTTAGGGTTTTTCTTGTAGCTGTAGTGAACTTTAGTGATGCTATATAAGTTGCAGATGTTGCATCTCCAAGTAAACCACCCCAAGGCTGACAACCTTCACTCTTGTTATTGTTTCATTCTCTTCGTTGCCTTCTGTCGAAGCCCAACTTCAGTTATCATTATCATCAACATCAGTTATCACCCTCAGGTTGGGCCCAGAGCTCGACATAGTGCAGACGTCGCTCTTATCTAACTTTCATTTTTTTGCGTGCGTGCGTAAGATCGAGCTGATATCCTGCAAGAGACCAGTAGCGGTCAACTGGTGAAAACATATCGCGCTTGTCAGTAACCTCCCTGGGACGTTCTCGTACCGATTGAGCACCCTGCTCTTGAAGTGCGCAGAGTAGGGCAGGTCGAAGAAAATCGCATCTCGCACCTGGAGAGAGCCACCAGGGTCCAGGGGTTCAACCCTTAGGGCAGCGGAGGTACTTTCTCCTGTCAGTGCGCCCGCTTTTACGAAGTTTCATCTTTTCTTTTCTTTTCTGAGTGCGCTTCAGAGCCACTTGTGAGTATACTCCGGGCGTCCAGGACCCGAACCCCGCCTGTGATTCGCGTACCAGACGCGTCTGGACGTCCGTTGAGACTTGGTTACACGGTCTCTGCTGGCGCCCTTGCTGTCGAGTGCTGGCATTACTCAACTCCAGTATTCATATCTTAGAGTGATCTCAGCTGCAAGTTTCTTGGCTGACCCTCCGCTTCAACACTTTCCCTCTCTTGGTAATCGGATTTTGAAAAGCATTGAGTCCCTCACCCTGCTTAGAATTATATATTCATTGGTGTTTCAGCTCCTTCTGGAAGTATGTCTGACTCTGAAGTTGAGTCTGAAACGAACTCCTGTGTGAAAATCCCACGCTTCCATGGTAAGCGTGGTGAGGATTATACGTTATGGCGGCATCGACTTCGTGCCGCATGTCGCATTAAAGATGTGTGGAATGTAGTGGCATCTATCCAAGATGAGGCATCTAGTGCACAATGACTCACGATTCAACCTTAGTGCTGCTCAAGGCAGTTCCCGACTCATGCAGAAACGGGAAAAGGCATAGGCAACCATCATCTGTGCACTTGGAGGTGCCCCTCTACGCGTTGTCATGGATGTGGATGAAGATCCTGGGCGTATGTTGAGAATGCTAGATGCACGTTATGCCTCCAACCGAACAGTCTCTCGTATCGCGTACAGACCCCAACTGTTCAGAATGTCGTATAATCGGCAAAATATGTCAGAATTTGTGGACCAGTTTGCCTCTTTATTCTCACAATTAGACCGAATGGGGAAGGATGCTGCCATTCCAGAGTCACATAAGGCTCCAATGCTACTAGCATCTATCGACCCCAACTGCTCACTAGAGTCAACCGCTGCGGCACTTAGGACTAAGGAGATCTCGGAATTGACATGGGACTATGTGGCAACTACCCTGATTGATGAGTACAATGCTCGTCAACTTGGTTCTGTCAGTGCCACTCGTGGTCGTAACCGTAAAAACAACCGAGGTAAAGGTAACGGCCGTTCTAGTGGACGTAACAAATTGTCAAATGGGGGCGAAAATGATTGTAATATATCAGATTCCAACTCAAACATTGAGTCCAATGGGCGTGCTTATGCTGTTGCCACAAAAATGGGTTGCACTTTCTGCCAACACGATGGCCACACGCAGGACCGATGCCACATGAATCCTGACAGTCCGAACAACCGTTTACCCAAAGTAATCTTGGACCAACTCAAAGCTGGTTCAGGTGACAAATCTAAACTCTGGCAAGTCATCATGAAGGGGATCCAAGATTGAGATCGCCGGAATGGGTGTCGAGAAGTCTACAGTGCTCCTATCTGTGTGTAACAGCATGGATACGTATGCGGACAGTGGTGCCACGTCCCATTTCTTTTGTTCTGCTTCTGCGTTTGTGCCCAACACATTGGTTGACATATCTCCGAGGCGTATTGAACTTGCTGACAATACCACGGTCACGGCCACACAACAAGGGGATGTGTTACTGCCCTTCGTCGAGGCTAACCTCCGATTTACGGATGTACTACATGTCCCAGATCTTGGGTACAACTTAGTGTCGGTTGGTCGTATGCCCGATAAAGAAATAGAGTCACTGTTCGGCGCAAGTCAGGTTCGCATTACCCACGAAGAGGGGTTTGGAATTGGTTGTGGTCAACGACACACACGATCTAAGTTGTACACGCTTCCATGGCCCATCTAGCACACCGATCACACAGGCTACTATCCGCAAAAGACCAAGAAGTCACAAAGCTGTGACACCGCCGACTTCCACATATGAACCCACGAGACCTTCAAAAGGTACACGAGCAAGTTGATGTAGTGCCAAAGCTGAAACACATGGAGGAGGTATGTCGACCATGCCGACTTGGCAAAGCGCATAAATTTCCGTTTTTGGGAAAGTTCAAACGAGCAAAGGAGATGGAGACATTGTGCACTCGGACATCATTGGTCCTCTGCTGCCATTGTTTCCAGATCGGTTTCAGTATGCGTGTGCGTTTATCGATGACCGCTCGATATGTCTCCTCGGCTTCATGTTGCATAGATCTGAAATTGGGGAAGTCTGTTTGGGTATAAGGCAGAAGCTCCAGCAGCTTGGAGGAGCGCATGTGCTTGTTCAAAATTTGCACTCGAACAATGCAGAGGAGTACATTGCGTTACAAGAAAACAATGCCAATGGTCTGCAGGGAACGTCGTTCTCACTCCCTATACACCGGAACATAACGCAATTGCCGAGCGCATCAATCGCACCATGGAAGAGGCTGCTCGAGCTTTGCTGATTCAAGCCAACTTGCCAGAGTGCCTATGGCCCTATGCACTCAAATAGGTTATTTATCTTCGCAACAGAGTTCCACATTCTACCACCAGCTCAACTCTATACCTGTTGGTGAATGGTAATAAGCCATCAATGAAGCATGCTAGAGTGTTTGGATGCGCAGCATATGTATTGAAAATGAACCCGGACACCAAGTTCGAGTCTCGTGCACTTGAGGGAGTGTACTTGCAGACTCTGGATCATGGTGTTTACGAGGTTCTGGTCACTGGTGACTGAGATACCTCGAATTGTGAGGTCCCGGCATGTCACTTTTGATGAATCTACATTCCCTGGTGTCCCATACCTCGTAAACTATATGGATGACGAAAGTGCATCAGACGTTGACTATTCTAGCGCTGGGTATGAGAGCTCTAGTGACAGTTAAGATGAGTTTTCACTCGATGAACTCGGAGAACTTAGGTCAGACGCAGAAACAGATGCACAGGATGCACCAGACCAACCCACAGAAACTGTGAATGAGGTTCAAACTCCAAGCATTGACAATGCTGCGAGCGATACCAATTCTGCGGAGGACGCTAACGAGGATTCTAGTGATATTGATGAGTCCAACGTTCTGTTAAAAGTTGTAAGGACGTTGAGGGGAGGGAAGGGAAGTTCGCCAGCTCTGGCTTGGATTTACTTGGAGGTCCTTCAGGCACATCTTATATACCACTCTAAACTCGAATTGCGCGGGAACACCAACTACAAGTAAAACCTAAACCACTAAGCAGGGACACTCAATACTACCAATCATCATCTAACATGACATAGCCAGATCAGCACAACCTCATTACATCAACGCACACCAACGCACCAACGTTCCGTAATAGTTACGTGCATACACATGACCATGACAAGGCACAAATTCATGACTCCAACACACGCCAGCACATGCCGACACATCACGGTAAGTCAACACGTCACAGTAACTCGGCACGTAACCTGTGGTGTTAGTGCCATGTCATCATGTGCCAATGCACACAACACCCCACGTCATCAATATACCCGTGCATGTGTAAACCTGTTGACAGTGCATGCGCACCTTACCATTGTACCAACCACTGCTGTACCACTTGTACCAGCTTTCAACCACTTCACCAGTATCCCCTGCACACAACGTACACTGTGACCACTGTAGTAGCGGGACACGTGGGTGTGTCCAACCGATCCAGTTATGCCATACCACTTGTACGCACCACGTTGCATATGTACATTTGCAGTAGCCAATCAGAAGCCAGTTTCACGTTGGGTTCGCGCACACGCGCATATGCGCTTTTGCAGAGGTACCCTCTAAAACAGCCCATGCTCCCGGAACATTTGGTTTTCAGTGACAGCACAGGTACTACTGCCAACAGAGCTCACATCACTAGACGACAAAGGTAATTGGGTTCCAGATGACTCACTGCAGTCACACCCGTTACTTACACATGTCATTCTTAAAGTGACACGTGATGCAGACGCCTCAGTGGACCGATTCCGAGCTCGAATCGTAGCAGGAGGGAACCACCAGACATATGGTCAGGATTACATGGAGACGTATGCACCGGTTGTATCTTTCAACTTGGTTCGCATGTTCTGTACCTTATGCTGTGCATGCAAATGTATGTCGCACAGGTTGACATCAAGACCGCGTTCCTCAATGGTGACCTAAAGGAAGCCCTTTGTGTAATGTCTCCGCGTGGTATACCTGGGCTGAAGTGGCGTTGTTTTAAACTGCTATATGCCACATATGGACTGAAACAGGCTCACCTTGCGTGGCACACCAAGTTCAGTACTGATATTAAAGGCTTACGATTTGAAGAACGGCCTAGTGCACCATGCGTGTTCCTGCGCAAATTGACCACGAATACCTATGCGTACATCCTGGTATACGTGGACGACCTTCTCATCTTCACGCCAAGTGCTGAAGAACGGTCCCGACTCTTGGAGGAGCTCAAGGCACTGTATGATCTGCGTGTTGAGGATCGTGTCAGACTCTACCTAGGTGTATGCGTTTACCTGGAAGACGGACTCCAATGCCAGATATTGGGTGTGAAACTTGCACAACCCATGTATATCGAAGGGATACTGCGCAGGTTTGGACTGCAGAATTCGAAATCAGCACCAAGCCAAATGGTGGAATCTTTCTTTTCTTCACTTGATGTGGAGGAGCATAAATCACCATGTGATGTTCAATTGTATCAGCAGATGATCGGTCTCTCTGTACTTGGCATTGCGTACGCGTTTGGACATACTGGATCCTGTCTTATACTGGCGCGCTTCCAGAATGCTCCTGCTGCATAATGTCATCGAGCAGCCAAACGTGTATTACGATATCTACGTGGCACTGGTGATATGTTTTACTGCACCGCCAAGGAAGTCTACAGTTAAATGCTTTTGTAGACTCTGATTTTGCTGGCGATAAAACAGATCGCAAGCCTTTGTCTGGGTATTTGATTAAACTTGGCTCCAGCTCATGTTTTCTATGGTGCCCGTAAGCAGTCCTCGGTTGCACTGTCCACTGGTGAGGCCGAATACTATGCATTGATAATGGCTGCTCAGGAGATACTCTGGATATGACGTGTGCTCAGAAAGTGTGGAATAGCAGTTGGTAAGAATGTTCAATCCTCTCAGACAACCATTGTGCTATTGAGTGGGCTGTTGGTGAACGTTGCCCTTCTGGCGTGCAAAGCATGTAGACGTCAAGGTACAATTCATTAGGCAACTAGTCAAGGATACATTAATAACTGTGAGCTATGTTCCGAGTGAAGACCATGACGCGACATCTCACCAAGCACTTAGCCTACCGCTGCACGAGTGATATTGGAACGAGCTGGACTTCATCAGGAACTCGAGGAGGAGTGTTGATTTTGGCACGTGGTCGAGTGCCTGATAGCCCTAGGACATCATGGTAGACTACTTGGAAACAACGTTGCATATAACGAAGGGCACTTTTGAGCACCTTCTGTGCAAAAGCGCAAATGCGCGTGTGCTCTAACCCAACGTGAAATGGGCTTATGATTGGCTACTGCATTTGCCCATATGCATTACGTGGATTACAACTGGTATACATTGTATGGGTCGTAGGCACAGCATGGGCCACTAGGCATAATGTGAATGGACAACGTACATGAGATTCTGTGTGGCTACAATGATTTACAGGAACATCACGTTCCGGCAGACGTGTGATTGTGTGTGCCAGCACGTGCACCGCACGCAATGGACTTAGGTTATCAATATGGATACAGTGTCATGCAACTTTGCGTATCGTCATGGTCATGATGACGCAAGTAAGTCATTATACAGCGCTGTGACATGCAGGCATTTTGTGGCCATGGTTGTTTCACTTACCGTGCCTCGTTGGCATGTGCTGGAATAATGTTATGCATGGTTGTAGTTAACTGTCACCAGTTTGTGCAACCCTTATTGTGTTATGGTTGAATATGATTGGTAGTACTGGCTGTCCGCACCTAGTGGTTAGGGTTTTTCTTGTAGCTGTAGTGAACTTTAGTGATGCTATATAAGTTGCAGATGTTGCATCTCCAAGTAAACGACCCCAAGGCTGACAACCTTCACTCTTGTTATTGTTTCATTCTTCTTCGTTGCCTTCTGTCGAAGCCCAACTTCAGTTATCATTATCATCAACATCAGTTATCACCCTCAGGTTATGGGCCCAGAGCTTCGACATAGTGCAGACGTCGCTCTTATCTAACTTTCATTTTTTGCGTGCGTGCGTAAGATCGAGCTGATATCCTGCAAGAGACCAGTAGCGGTCAACTGGTGAAAACATATCGCGCTTGTCAGTAACCTCCCTGGGACGTTCTCGTACCGATTGAGCACCCTGCTCTTGAAGTACGCAGAGTAGGGCAGGTCGAAGAAAATCGCATCTCGCACCTGGAGAGAGCCACCAGGGTCCAGGGGTTCAACCCTTAGGGCAGCGGAGGTACTTTCTCCTGTCAGTGCGCCCGCTTTTACGAAGTTTCATCTTTTCTTTTCTTTTCTGAGTGCGCTTCAGAGCCACTTGTGAGTATACTCCGGGCGTCCAGGACCCGAACCCCGCCTGTGATTCCCGTACCAGACGCGTCTGGACGTCCGTTGAGACTTTGTTGAAAGTTGAAAGGAAGTTGAGGGGATGGAAGGGAAGTTCGCCAGCTCTAGCTTGGATTTACTTGGAGGTCCTTCAGGCACATCTTATATACCACTCTAAACTCGAATTGCGCGGGAACACCAACTACAAGTAAAACCTAAACCACTAAGCAGGGACACTCAATACTACCAATCATCATCTAACATAACATAGCCAGCTCAGCACAACCTCATTACACCAACGCACACCAACGCACCAATGTTCTGTAATAGTTACGTGCATACACATGACCATGACAAGGCACAAATTCACGACTCCAACACACGCCAGCACATGCCAACACATCACGGTAAGTCAACACGTTACGGTAAGTCGGCACGTAACCTGTGGTGTTAGTGCCATGTCATCATGTGGCGATGCACACAACACCCACGTCATCAATATAGCCGTGCATGTGTAAACCTGTTGACAGTGCATGCGCACCTTACCATTGTACCAACCACTGCTGTACCACTTGTACCAGGTGTCAACCACTTCATCAGTGTCCCCTGCACACAACGTACACTGTGACCACTGTAGTAGCTGGACACGTGGGTGTGTCCAACCGATCCAGTTATGCCATACCACTTGTACGCACCACGTTGCATATGTACATTTGCAGTAGCCAATCAGAAGCCAGTTTCACGTTGAGTTCGCGCACACGCGCATATGCGCTTTTGCAGAGGTACCCTCTAAAACAGCCCATGCTCCCCGGAACATTTGGTTTTCAGTGACAGCACAGGTACTACTGCCAACAGACTTGGTTACACGGTCTCTGCTGGCGCCCTTGCTGTCGAGTGCTGGCATTACTCAACTCCAGTATTCATATCTTAGAGTGATCTCAGCTGCAAGTTTCTTGACTGACCCACCGCTTCAACACTTTCCCTCTCTTGGTAATCGGATTTTGAAAAGCATTGAGTCCCTCACCCTGCTTAGAATTATATATTCATTGGTGTTTCAGCTCCTTCTGGAAGTATGTCTGACTCTGAAGTTGAGTCTGAAACGAACTCCTGTGTGAAAATCCCACGCTTCCATGGTAAGCGTGGTGAGGATTATACGTTATGGCGGCATCGACTTCGTGCCGCATGTCGCATTAAAGATGTGTGGAATGTACTGGCATCTACCCTGGATGAGGCATCTAGTGCCACAATGACTCACGATTCAACCTTTAGTGCTGCTCAAGGCAGTTCCCGACTCATAGAAACGGGAAAAGGCATAGGCAACCATCATCTGTGCACTTGGAGATGCCCCACTACGCGTTGTCATGGATGTGGATGATGATCCTGGGCGTATGTTGAGAATGCTAGATGCAAGTTATGCCTCCAACCGAACAGTCTCTCGTATCGCGGTAAGACCCAACTGTTCAGAATGTCGTATAATCGGCAAAATATGTCAGAATTTGTGGACCAGTTTGCCTCTTTATTCTCACAATTAGACCGAATGGGGAAGGATGCTGCCATTCCACAGTCACATAAGGCTCCAATGCTACTAGCATCTATCGACCCCAACTGCTCACTAGTCAACCGCTGCGGCACTTAGGACTAAGGAGATCTCGGAATTGACATGGGACTATGTGGCAACTACCCTGATTGATGAGTACAATGCTCGTCAACTTGGTTCTCAGTGCCACTCGTGGTCGTAACCGTAAAAACAACCGAGGTAAAGGTAACGGCCGTTCTAATGGACGTAACAAATTGTCAAATGGGGGCGAAAATGATTGTAATATATCAGATTCCAACTCAAACATTGAGTCCAATGGGCGTGCTTATGCTGTTGCCACAAAAAATGGTTAGTCGCATTACCCACGAAGAGGGGTTTGGAATTGGTTGTGGTCAACGACACACACGATCTAAGTTGTACACGCTTCCATGGCCCATCTAGCACACCGATCACACAAGGCTACTATCCGCAAAAGACCAAGAAGTCACAAAGCTGTGACACCGCCGACTTCCACATATGAACCCACGAGACCTTCAAAAGGTACACGAGCATGTTGATGGAGTGCCAAAGCTGAAACACATGGAGGAGGTATGTCGACCATGCCGACTTGGCAAATCGCATAAATTTCCGTTTTTGGGAAAGTTCAAACGAGCAAAGGAGATTGGAGACATTGTGCACTCGGACATCATTGGTCTCTGCTGCCCATTGTTTCCAGATCGGTTTCAGTATGCGTGTGCGTTTATCGATGACCGCTCTCGATATGTCTTCCTCGGCTTCATGTTGCATAGATCTGAAATTGGGAAGTCTGTTTGGGTATAAGGCAGAAGCTCCAGCAGCTTGGAGGAGCGCATTGCTGTTCAAAATTTGCACTCGAACAATGCAGAGGAGTACATTGCGTTACAAGAAAACAATGCAATGGTCTGCAGGGAACGTCTCTCACCCTACACCGGAACATAACGCAATTGCCGAGCGCATCAATCGCACCATGGAAGAAGCTGCTCGAGCTTTGCTGATTCAAGCCAACTTGCCAGAGTGCCTATGGCCCTATGCACTCAAATAGGTTATTTATCTTCGCAAACAGAGTTCCACATTCTACCACCAGCTCAACTCCATACCTGTTGGTGAATGGTAATAAGCCATCAATGAAGCATGCTAGAGTGTTTGGATGCGCAGCATATGTATTGAAAATGAACCCGGACACCAAGTTCGAGTCTCGTGCACTTGAGGGAGTGTACTGCAGACTCTGGATCATGGTGTTTACGAGGTTCTGGTCACTGGTGACTATGAGATACCTCGAATTGTGAGGTCCCGGCATGTCACTTTGATGAATCTACATTCCCTGGTGTCCCATACCTCGTAAACTATATGGATGACGAAAGTGCATCAGACGTTGACTATTCTAGCGCTGGTATGAGAGCTCTAGTGACAGTTAAGATGAGTTTTTACTCGATGAACTCGGAGAACTTAGGTCAGACGCAGAAACAGATGCACAGGATGCACCAGACCAACCCACAGAAACTGTGAATGAGGTTCAAACCCAAGCATTGACAATGCTGCGAGCGATACCAATTCTGCAGAGGACGCTAACGAGGATTCTAGTGATATTGATGAGTCCAACGTTCTGTTAAAAGTTGTAAGGACGTTGAGGGGAGGGAAGGGAAGTTCGCCAGCTCTGGCTTGGATTTACTTGGAGGTCCTTCAGGCACATCTTATATACCACTCTAAACTCGAATTGCGCGGGAACACCAACTACAAGTAAAACCTAAACCACTAAGCAGGGACAGTCAATACTACCAATCATCATTCTTAACATGACATAGCCAGCTCAGCACAACCTCATTACATCAACGCACACCAACGCACCAACGTTCCGTATAGTTACGTGCATACACATGACCATGACAAGGCACAAATTCACGACTCCAACACACGCCAGCACATGCGAACACATCACGGGTAAGTCAAAAGGTCACGGTAAGTCGGCATGTAACCTGTGGTGTTAGTGCCATGTCATCATGTGGCAATGCACACAACACCCACGTCATCAAATATACCCGTGCATGTGTAAACCTGTTGACAGTGCATGCGCACCTTACCATTGTACCAACCACTGCTGTACCACTTGTACCAGCTGTCAACCACTTCACCAGTATCCCTGCACACAACGTACACTGTGACCACTGTAGTAGCTGGACACGTGGGTGTGTACAACCGATCCAGTTATGCCATACCACTTGTACGCACCACGTTGCATATGTACATTTGCAGTAGCCAATCAGAAGCCAGTTTCACGTTGGGTTCGCGCACACGCGCATATGCGCTTTTGCAGAGGTACCCTCTAAAACAGCCCATGCTCCCCGGAACATTTGGTTTTCAGTGACAGCACAGGTACTACTGCCAACAATTGCTTGTGGTCACTTCGACCTGAGAGGTAGCGGCAACAGCCATATTACACCAGCGCTGTGGTGCACGCCGACTGCGACGAGGGTATCTAGATTCACGTTCGGGATGAACATTGGACTCATCAATACCACTAGAATCCTTGTTAGCGTCCTCCGCAGAATTGGTATCGCTCGCAGCATTGTCAATGGTTGGAGTTGGAACCTCATTCACAGTTTCTGTGGGTTGGTCTGGTGCATCTTGTGTATCGGTTTCTGCGTCTGACCTAAGTTCTCCGAATTCGTCGAGTGAAAACTCATCCGAACTGTCACTAGAGCTCTCATACCCAGCGCTATTATAGTCAACGTCTGATGCACTTTCGTCATCCATAAAGTTTACAAGGTATGGGGCACCAGGGAATGTAGATTCATCAAAAGTGACATGTAAGGACCTCACAATTCAAGGTATCTCATAGTCACCAGTGACCGGAACCTCGTAAACACCATGCTCCAGAGTCTGCAAGTACACTCCCTCAAGTGCACGAGACTCGAAATTGGTGTCCGGGTTCATTTTCAATACATTTGCTGCGCATCCAAACACTGTAGCATGCTTCAATGATGGCTTATTACCAGTCACCAACAAGTATGGAGTCGAGCCGGTGGTAGAGTGTGGAACTCTGTTGCGAATATAAATAACATATTTGAGTGCATAGGGCCATAGGCAAGTTGGCCTGAATCAGCAAAGCTCGAGTAGCTTCTTCCAGGGCGCGATTGATGCGCTCGGCAATTGCGTTATGTTCCGGTGTATAAGGAGGTGAGAAAGACGTTCCCTGCAGACCATTGGAATCGTTTTCTTGTAATGCAATGTACTCCTCTGCATTGTCCGAGTGCAAATTTTGAACAAGCACATGCGCTCCTCCAAGCTGCTGGAGCTTCTGCCTTATACCCAAAAACACTTCCCCAATTCCAGATCTATGCAACATGAAGCCGAGGAAGGCATATCGAGAGCGTTCATCGATAAACGCAGACGCATACTGAAAACGATCTGGAAACGATGGCCGCAGAGGACCAATGATGTCCGAGTGCACAATGTCTCCAATCTCCTTTGATCGTTTGAACTTTCCCAAAAACGGATGTTTATGCACTTTGCCAAGTCGGCATGGTCGACTTACCTCCTCCATATGTTTCAGCTTCGGCACTCCATCAACTTGATCGTGTACCTTTTGAAGGTATCGTGGGTTCATATGTGCAAGTCAGCGGTGCCACAGCTTTGTGACGTCTTGGTCTTTTGCAGATAGTAGCCTTGCGTGATCGGTGTGCTCGATGGGACATGGCAGCGTGTACAACCTAGAGCGTGTGTCTCGTTGACCACATCCAATTTCAAACCCCTCTTCGTGGGTAAAGCGAACCTGACTTGCGCCGAACAGTGACTGCATTCCTTTATCGGCCATACGACCAACAGACACTAAGTTGTACCAAAGATCTGGGACATGTAGTACATCCGTCAATCGGAGGTTAGCCTCGACGAAGAGCAGTAGAACATCCCCTTGTTGTGTGGCCATGACCGTGGTATTTTCAGCAAGTTCAATACGCCTCGGATATATGTCAACCAATGTGTTGAGCACAAACGCAGAAGCAGAACAAAAGAAATGGGACGTTACACCACTGTCTGCATACGTATCCATGCTCTTACACATGTATGGGAGCACTGTAAACTTCTCGACACCCATTCCGGCGAGCTCAATCTTGGATCCCCTTCGTGATGACTTGCCAGAGTGTTTAGACTTGTCACCTGAACCAGCTTTGACTTGGTTCAAGATGACTTTGGGTAAACGGTTGTCCGGATTGTCAGGATTCATGTGGCATCGGTCCTGCGTGTGGCCATCGTGTTCGCAGAAAGTGCAATGGTAACCGTTTTTGGTGCCAACAGCATAAGCACGCCCATTGGACTCAATGTTTGAGTTGGAATCTGATATATGACCTTCATTTTCGCAATTATTTGACAATTTGTTACGTCCACTAGAACGGCCGTTACCTCTACCTCGGTTCTTCTTGATAGTGTTGATGTTAGCACATGGTCGAGTGCCTGGTAGTCCTGGGACATCATGGTGCAGCACCTGGAAACAAAGTTTCACATAACGGAGGGCTGTTTTTGAGAGCTGCTTTGCAAAAGCGCATATACGTGTGTTCTCAAACCCAACGTGAAACAGGCATATGATTGGCAACAGCATATACTCATATGCAATGCATTGGTTACAAGTTTTGTGCATCCTAAGGGTCATGGGCACGGAACCGGTCACTTGGCATAAGCTGAATGGGCATGGTACTTAGGAATATGTGTGGCTACATCTGGTTTACAGGTATATGCAGGTGTTGTATAGCTACAGTTGTGCAAGTAAGCACGTGCCATGCACGCAACACACGTAGGGTATGTACATGGATGCGGTGGCATGTGAATTTGTGCTTTGTCATAGTCATGATGATGCAAGTAAGTGTTTACAAAGTGCTGTCACATGCTGGCACATTGTTGGCATGTCTGGCTCACTTGTTGCGCATTGTTGGCTGCTTGGTTCACTTGGTGTGCGTGGTTTTTATGTGTTGTAATGTTGTTATGCATGGTTGTACTAAGCTGTAATCAGTGTGTGCAACCCTTATTGTGTTATTTTTGATTGTGATTGGTAGTATTGGGTGTCCCCACTTAGTGGTGTAGGGTTTTATTGTAGTGGTAGTGCGAACTGGGGGTGCTATATAAGACTCTGAAGTTGCAGTACCAAGTAAACTCGCCCCCAAGCCTGGCAACCTTCACTCTTTATTTTCTTTCTTTCTTTCCTTTTCATTTCTGCCGAAGCCCAACATCATCTATCAACACCATTTCATATCAACAGATAGAACCAAGTTGACGAGCACTGTACCATCAATTAGGGTAGTTGCCACATAGTCCCACGTCAATTCCGAGTTCTCCTTAGTCCTAAGTGCCGCCGCAGTTGACTCTAGTGCGCAGTTGGGGTCGATAGAGACTAGTAGCATTGGAGCCTTATGTGACTTTGGAATGGCAGCATCGTTCCCCATTCGGTCTAATTGTGAGAATAAAGATGCAAACTGGTCCACAAATTCTGACATATTTTGCCCATTATATGACATTCGAAACAGTTGGGTCTGTACAGCGATACGAGAAACTGTTCGGTTGGAGGCATAACGTGCATCTAGCACTCTCAACATACGCCCAGGATCATCATCCACATCCATCACAACGCGTAGTTGGGCATCTGCAAGTGCACAGATGATGACTGCACATGCCTTTTCGCGTTTCGCCATGAGTCGGGAACTGCCTTGAGCAGTACTAGAGGTTGAATCGTGAGTCATTCTAGCTCTAGATGCCTCATCCAGGGTAGATGCAACTACATTCGATACACCTTTAATGTGACATGCCGCACGAAGTCGATGTCGCCAAAGCATACAATCCTCACCACGCTCACCATGAAAGCGTGGGATTTTCACACCAGAGTTCGTTTCAGACTCAACTTCAGAGTCAGACATACTTCCAGAAGGAGCTGAAATACCAATGAATATATCCTTCTAAGCAGAGTGTGGGGCTCAATGCTTTTCAAAATCCGATTACGAAGAGAGGGAAAGTGGTGAATCGGAGGGTCAGCCAAGAACTTGCAGCTGAGATCACACTAAGATATGAATACTGGAGTGGATTAATGCCAGCACTCGACAGCAAGGGCGCAAGCGAAGACCGTGTAACCAAGTCTCAACGCTCGTCCAGACGCGTCTGGTACGCGAATCACAGGCGGAGTTCGTGTCCTCGACGCCCGGAGTATACTCACAAGTGGCTCTGAAGCGCACTCGGAAAAGAAAATAAAAGATGAAACTTCGTAAAAGCGGGCGCACTGACAGGAGAAACTACCTCCGTTACCCTAAGGGTTGAACCCTGGACCCTGGATGCTCTCTACAGGTGCGAAGTTCGATTTTCTTCGACCTGCCCTACTCGGCGCACTTCGAGAGCAGGGTGCTCAATCCGTACGAAACGTCTTTGGGACGTTACTTACAAGCCCGATATTCTTTCACTAGTTAACCCCTGCTGGTCTCTTGCCGGAAATTAGCCCGATCTTTGTGCGCTGAAACCAAAGAAACAGGGATCCGAACAGGCGCAGGTCGGTTTACCAGAGAATAGTCCCTGAACGCTTTGACTAATTTCACCTCTGCAACTAGGTCTACACAATATGCGCAACGCTAAAACAAAAGAAAGTAAAATAAGAGCGACGTCTGCAATATTTCGACGCTTAGGGCCCATAACCTGATGATGATAAATGAAGGTGATAGATGAAGTTGGGCTTCGACTGAAATGAGAAAGAAAGAAAGAAGTAAAAACAAGAGTGAAGGTTGTCAGCCTTGGGGTGGTTTAATTGGAGATGCAACATCTGCAACTTATATAGCATCACTAAATTACATTACAGCTACAAGAAAAACCCTAACCACTAAGTGCGGACAGCCAGTACTACCAATCATATTCAAACATAACACAATAAGGGTTGCACAAACTAGTGACAGTTAACTACAACCATGCATAACATTATTCCAGCGCATGCCAACGAAGCAGGGTAAGTTAAACAACCATGACAACAATATGCCAGCATTTCACAGCCCTGTATAATGACTCACTTGCGTCATCATGACCATGACGATGCACAAAGTCGCATGACACTGTATCCATATCGATAACCTAAGTCCATTGCGTGCAATGCACGTGCTGGCACACACAATCACACGTCTGCCGCAACGTGATGTCCCTGTAAACCATTGTAGCCACACAGAATCTCATGTACGTTGTCCATTCAAATTATGCCAAGTGGCCCATGCTGTGCCTACGACCCATACAATGTATACCACTTATAAACTACGTAACGCATATGGGCAAATGCAGTAGCCAATCATAAGGCCGTTTCACGTTGGGTTCGAGCACACGCGCATATGCGCTTTTGCAAAGGAGGTACTCAAAAGTGCCCATCCTTATATGCAACTTTGTTTCCAAGTAGTCTACAATGATGTCCTAGGGCTATCAGGCACCCGACCATGTGCCTAATCAACAGCATCTATGCTACTTGCTTCCATTGATCCGAACAGTTCGTTGGAGTCCACAGCTGCTGCACTACGTACCAAGGACATATCGGAACTTACTTGGGACTATGTGGCAACCACTTTGATCGATGACTACAATGCTCGTCTGGTCAGTTCTTCTAGTTCTGGACGTACGCAAAGTCAAAAGCAGAACAGAAGCAAAGGTTCTGGTGGTTCACGTGTGTCCCAAAACTCTAGTCACACTCACATCAGAGACGGAAGTTACTCTAATGATCGGCCAAGTACAGCTGGTAGAGCATACGTGGTGTCCAGTAACCGGACCTATCACTGTGGATTCTGTGATCGTGAAGGTCACACAAAAGACAGATGCCATGTAAATCCCGATAACCCAGGTAATCAGTTAGCCAAAAGCATCCTGGATAAGCTTAACATCAAATCGAAGAGCAAATCTGGGGCGTCCAAGTCTTGCAAAACGCCCGCTGGTAGTTCATCAAAAATTGAGGTATGTGGTATGGCACTGGAAAAGTTTTCCATCGTACCTCCCGACAGTTGCAATATGGACACCTATGCTTGTAGTGGTGCTACATCACACTTTTTCCGTTCGGTGTCTGCGTTTATTCCCGAGTCCTTGCACAACGTAGAAACTCGAACCATCATGCTTGCCGACAACACTGAAGTATGTGCAACGCAGCGGGGTGACATAGTATTGCCATTTGAGTACGCAAACCTACGATTGACTGATGTCCTGTTCGTTCCAGAACTGGAATACAATTTGGTGTCCGTAGGATGCTTGGCGGACAAGGGCATTGAATCCTTCTTTTGCTCAAGTGAAGTTCGTCTCACCTTGGACAATGGGTTTGTAGTCGGCAGTGGCCATCGCGATCGACGATCGGGGTTTTACACCTTAACCGATCCGATATTGCAAGGTACCAATACAACCTCACCCTCGCCACCAACTAGTGCAGATCATTGCATGAACTCATTGGAATCCAGTATTGCTAATCTATGGCATCGGCGACTTACCCACATCAATGCTTGCGACCTCCAGTCAGTTTACAAACATGCTGAAAGGGTGCGGAAGATGTCGGAAATGAAGGATGTTGATATTAGCACATAGTCGAGTGACTGATAGTCCTGGGACATCATGGTGCAACACTTGGAAACAAAGTTTCATATAACGGAGGGCTGTTCTTGAGAGCTGCTTTGCAAAAGCGCATATATGTGTGTTCTCAAACCCAACATGAAACGGGCATATTATTGGCTACTGCATATACTCATATGCAATGCACTGGTTACAAGTGTTGTGCATCGTATGGGTCATGGGCACGGAACCGGCCACTTCGCATAAATTGAATGGGTATGGTACTTCGGAATATGTGTGGCTACATCCGGTTTACAGGTACATGCAGGTGTTGCATATGTGCAGTTGTGCAAGTAAGCACGTGCCATGCACGCAACACACCTAGGGTATGTACATGGATGCGGTGGTATGTGAATTTGTGCTTTGTCATAATGATGATGATGCAAGTGGGTGCTTACACAGTGCTGTCACTTGGTAGCACAATGCTGGCATGTCTGGTTCACTTGTTGCACATTGTTGGCTGCTTGGTTCACTTGATGTGCGTTGTCGTAATTTGTTGTTATGTTTTTATGCATGGTTATGCTTAGCTGTAATCAATGTGTGCAACCCTTATTGTGTTATGTTTGATTATGATTGGTAGTATTGGGTGTCCCCATTTAGTGGTGTAGGGCTTTCTTGTAGTGTTACTGTGAAGTAGATGTGCTATATAGGACTCTGAAGTCGCAGTAAAAATTAAGCGCGCCGCCCAAGCCTGGCAACCTTCACTCTTTATTTTCTTTCTTTCTTTCCCTTTCTTTTCCGTCGAAGCCCAACATCATTTCATATCAACAGGTTATGGGCCCAGAGCTTCGATACTTGCAGACGTCGCTCCGTTTCAACTTCATTTTGCGTGCAGGCGTAAGATCGAGCTGATATCCCGCAAGAAACCAGCAGGGGTTAACTGGTGAAAGCATATCGCGCTTGTTAGTAACCTCCGAGGGACCTTTCATACGGATTGAGCACCCTACTCGTGAAGTGCACGGAGTAAGGCAGGTCGAAGAAATCGCACCTCGCACTTGGAGAGAGCATCCTGGGTCCAGGGGTTCAACGCTTAGGGTAGCGGAGGTAGTTTCTCCTGTCAGTGCGCCCGCTTATAAGAAGTTTCATCTTTTTTTTTCCTTT
Source organism: Gracilariopsis chorda (assembly GCA_003194525.1). Classification (NCBI taxonomy): domain Eukaryota; phylum Rhodophyta; class Florideophyceae; order Gracilariales; family Gracilariaceae; genus Gracilariopsis; species Gracilariopsis chorda. The sequence continues at coordinate 19,102 of NBIV01000137.1, forward strand.
CCGAGTGCGCTTCAGAGCCACTTGTGAGTATACTCCGGGCGTCCAGGACCCGAACTCCGCCTGTGACTCGCGCACCAGACGCGTCTGTACGAGCGTTGAGACTTGGTTCCACGGTCTCCGCTGGCGCCCTTGCTTTTGAGTGTTGAGAATACCCCACTCCAGTATCACCTTCATAGTGTGACATCCGCTATCAGTCCAAAGCTGCACCTCTCGAACAGCTCTTTTGTCTATTCTGATAGTGATTCTTAGCATCGAGTCCCTCACTCTGCTTCATTTCCGTGCATTATTTGTTCCTATTTTAGTTACCGAACTATTTCTGGAACCATGTCAGACTCCGAAGTTGAGTCAGAATCCACTTCTGGTGTGAAGATCCCGCGCTTCCGTGGTACGCGAGGCGAAGATTACACCCTCTGGCGACACCGTCTACGTGCCGCTTGTTTAATTAAAGGTGTCTGCAATGTTGTCATGTCAAGTTCGGAGGAGTCATCCGGTGCTATAGTGACACAAGCGTCTGGTTCTAGTGCTACCCAGACCCCCCCTTGTAGTCGCGAAGCGCAAAAAACCATGTGCAATCATCATTTGCGCACATGGCGATGCCCCACTGCGTGAAGTTATGGATGTGGATGATGACCCCGGTCGCATGCTTCAGCTACGTCGTGCGCGATATGCATCAAACAGGACAGTTTGTCGTATAGCAGTGCAAATGCAGCTGTTCAGAATGTCGTATAACGGCCAAAACATGTCGGAGTATGTGGACCAGTTTGCTTCTATGTTCTCGCAGTTGGACTGAATGGGAAAGGATGCCACTATAGCTAAATCTCACAAGGCACCCATGCTTCTTGCATCTATTGACCCCAACTGCTCATTGGAGTAAACTGCAGCAGCACTTAACAACAAGGTAATTTCAGAACTTACATGGGACTACCTGGCGACAACCCTGATATATGAATACAATGCTCTTCAAATGGGTTCAGGCAGTTCTGGTAGAGGTCGCAGTCGACAGAAGAACAGGATCAGGAGTGTTGCCCGTCTAAGTGGACACAGCAAATCATCACATGGTAACCAAAATGATGGTAATTCATCAGATTCAACAACAGTTAATGACCCCACTGGTCGTGCATATGCTGCTGGAAGCAAAAACGGGTACCATTGCACCTTAAGTGAGCGCGATTGACACACATAAAAACGCTGTCACATGAATCCAGATAACCTTGACAACCATTTTCCTCAAGCGATCTTGGACCAGCTGAAGCTCAACTCAGTCGAAAAGCCCAAGCGATCCGGGAAGCCATCATGGAAGGCGTCCAAGATTGAGATTATTGGAGTGGCAAGTGAGAGGTCATCAGTGGTACCGCCGGTTATTGATTGCATTGACACATTTGCAGACAGTGGTGCTACCTCTCATTTCTTTTGTTCTGTATGTGATTTCGTTCCAGACACACTGATTGACATACCAGATAGGACAATTGAACTAGCGGACAACACCACTGTTGCTGCCACCCAACAAGGAGATGTCATACTACCCTTCTTGGGTGTGAACCTCAGGTTGTCTGAAGTACTGCTTGTTCTGAATCTTGGATATAACGTAGTGTCTGTGGGTTGTTTAGCTGACAAGGGTATCCAATAACTGTTCTGTGATAAGGAGGTATGCCTACAACATGAAGATGGGTTTGAGGTTGGACATGGGACTCGTCATCAGCGCTCCCGTATATACACCTTGCCCAACCCAATGGCCCATACGGACACATCCAAAATGCTTTCTGCAACGAACGACCGCACAAGTTCATTGTGGCATCGCCGACTGGCACATATGAATGAGCATGACCTTCAAAAGGTTCAAGACCATGTCTACGGAGTCCCAAAGATCAAGTGCATGGAGGAGGTATGTCGTTCATGTAGCCTTGGTAAGGCGCATAAGCTGCCATTTCTGGGCACGTTTAAACGAGCCAATCACTTCGGGGACACTCTGCACTCAGACATTATGGGTCCGTTAGTGCCATCATTCTCAGACCGATTCCGCTATGCGTCTGGATTTGTGGATGATCACTCGCAATACGCATTACTTGGGTTCATGATGCAAAGGTGTGAGATCAGTGAAGTGTTCCTGGGTGTGAGGCAGAAGCTCAAACAGCTTGGAGGAGAGCATGTGCTTATTCGAAAACGGCACTCTGACAACGCAGAAGAGTACATTGCCTTGCAAAAGGATCCCAAGAATGGTCTCCACGAGGTATCTTTTTCTCCACCGTATACCCCAGAACATAATGTTATTGCAGAGGGCATCAATCGCACTATGGTAGAAGCTGCCCGAGCTTTGCTCATTCAAGCAGATCTTCCAGAATTTTTGTGGTCGTACGCACTAAAACATGTGTTTTATGTTCGCAATAGAGTGCCGCACTCCACGACTGGCGTCACTCCTTACGTCCTACTGACTGAAACTAGGCCTTATTTGACGTATGTCAAGGTATTCGGATGTGCCGCATACATATTAAAAATGATTCCGGATACCAAGTTCGACTCTCGTGCACTTGAGGGATTGTACTTGCAGACTCTTGAGCATGGTTTTTATGATGTTTTAGTCAATGATAGTGATGAGGTTCCACGCATTGTAAAGTCTCGGCATGTGACATTTCACGAGTCCAAGTTCCCTGGTTCACCATTCTTGGAACAGGTTATGAGTGAAGTAGGTGCATCAGATGATACTTATGAACGTGCAGATCACTATGACATTGATACTGAGAGTGGTAGTATGATTTCTGTGGACAATCCATTCGACACTGAGAGTTATATGGAACATATTGAATACACTCCTATACTAACGGCATAGAGTACTGAAAGCCGTACTGATCTTCCAGATGATATCGAGCATACTTTTGATGACGATTTGGACCCAGAAAATGGTGGTGAGCATGCCCCAATTGTTAGTCAGCATACTTCGGACACTGATGTCTTACCGGAATCTGAACCAGAACCACGCTATCCTCGCCGTACACGACGTGCCCGAGCTAAGTGGTGGTACATGGCCGGTAGTGCAACATCACTAATGTATATTACTACCAGTGATGAACCTACTCTGAGCGAAGCACTGTCTGCCACAGTACTTGAGCAGAGCCTTTGGAAGAATGCCATTGATGAAGAACTAACATCTCTGGAGGAGAAGAACACTTGGGAGGAGGATGAATCACCTGCCTCTCAGCCTCTTCCTACTCATGTCATTTTAGACGTCAAGCGCGATGCCAAAGGATCGGTTGATAGATTCAAGGCTAGGGTTGTGGCTGGTGGCAATCACCAGACATACGGGCAGAACTACATGGAGACATATGCGCCAGTAGTGCCATTTAGCCTGGTCCGCATGTTCCTGTACGTAGCACTTTGCCTTCAGATGTATGTGGCTCAAGTAGATGTTAAGACTGCATTTCTCAACGGTGAGCTTAAAGAAGATGTGTGGGTGATGTCGCCGCGTGGTGTTCCTGGTTTGACTGAAAAGGGCTATAAGTTACTCAAGGCTAAGTACGGTTTGAAACAGGCTCATCTAACATGGCACACCAAGTTCTAAGCAGACATGAAGAGGTTGGGTTTTGAGGAACTACCAAGCGCACCGTGCGTATTCAAGCGAAAGGTTGGAGATGGCATGTATGCCTACATACTCGTATACGTGGACGACATTCTGGTGTTCACGCCACCGCTGGAGCGACGGACTACAGTATTAGAGGAGCTCAAAGCACTCTATGAGCTTCGCATTGAGAACCTAATCACTCTGTACCTTGGCGTGGAGCTGTCATGGAAGATAGGTACAGCCGGACAACTCCTTGGTGTCAAGCTGGGACAGTCGCTGTATATTGAAAGTATACTTCGACGATTTGGTCTTCATAACGCTAAGCCAGTACCTAGTTCTATGGTGGAGTGTTTCTTTACATCTCTAGCAACGGAGGAGGAGAAACCACCAATGGATGTGCTGTTCTACCAGCAGATGATCGGGTCTCTGCTGTACTTGGCAGTACGTACTAGGGTGGATATACTTGCTTTAGTTCTCATCCTGGCTCGTCTCCAGAGTGCTCCCACTGCTTGGTGTCACAAAGCTGTGAAGCGTGTGCTCAGGTACCTGTGTAGAATGCAACAGCATGGGCTATGCTACTGGCCTGGATCGCTAGATCTGCATAGGTTTGTGGACTCTGACTACGCTGGAGACACTACGAGTCGGAAGTCGATGTCCGGGTATGTCGTTAAACTTGGGTCAGTAACCTGTTGGTATGGTGGTAGAAAACAAGCGCCATTTGCGCTATCAACTGGCGGGGCGGAGTATTATACTCTGACGGTGGCTGCACAGGAAGTGGTATGTGTTGCTTGTGTGCTACGGGAATGCGGCTTCGACGTGAAAAATCTGGTTCCTCTACACTCTGACAACCAGTGCGCATTGAAGTGGGCTGGTGGTGAAAGGTGTCCTTCTAGTCGTGCTAAGCACATTGATCTAAGAGTTGACTTTATCCGAGATCTCATAAGAGACAATGTGATTAGTGTTCAATACGTCCCAAGTGAGCTGAACGATGCCGATTTACTCACCAAGCCATTGGGACGTATGAGTGTTAATGCAATTCTCAAACGGATGGGTCTTAAACAGGAACTCGAGGAGGAGTGTTGAAGTCTAGAAGTGGTCGAGTGACTGGCCAACCTCCCCTAAAGGTCTCAGCTTGGTCCAAAACCAAACCTTTAGGGTTCGATGGGCACTTTTGGAGCCCCTCGCCCCAAACGCGCGTATGCGCCCCTGCTCAAACCCAACGTGAAACGGCAATGTGATTGGCTACTGCAAAATGCTATATCCATTTTATACCGTTCAAGTGTTATGGAGTGTATGGTACTGGATTGCGGATGTGCACAAGTGGAGCAATGTGGTTGGTCCAAGTGTGCGTGCAGTAGACGGTTGTGCTACAATGCCAAAGATGCGAATGGGAGCTGTCTTGGCAGATTTTGGTCAATGTGCGTTTGTGGGTTGCGCTGAGGGGTTTGCAGTGCAAGGATGTAAATTGTTGATTTTTTAGAGCTGGTTTCAGATCAAGAAACAGGCAATAGATATGCTGCATTGATTGATTTAGTTATTTGAAATTGTGACACTCTCGATTGCCCCCACTTTTCGTGTACACCTGCACACACGAATAAAGTGTAGTGTAATGCTGCACCCGCCGCCGTAGCTTGGTGCCACGACGGTGACGTATGTGGGGTATAGTATATGTAGGTTGGCTTCGCCTGCTCTCGATTAAACTGGTCGACGAAGGCTGACAACTTTCCTTGTTTTACTTTCTTGTTTCTTCTTCCTCCCTTTTTCTTCCTTTTTGTTTTCAAAACCCGTGTGCGTTGCGTCACTTTGAGGGAGTCCCAAAACTAAAGCATATGGAGGAGGTATGTGGGCCGTCTATACTGGGCAAGGCGCATAAACATACGATTTTGGGAAAGTTTAAACGCGCAATAGAGTTTGGACACATTGTGCACGCGGAAATCCTTGGTCCTTTGCGACTATTGTTTCCAGATATGTGTCTGCGTTCATCGATGACTCGCCCCGTTATGCTTTGCTTGGCTTCATGATGCATAGATCTGAACTCGTTGATGTATTTGTGGGGATAAGGAACAAGCTCCAGAAGCTTGGAGGAGCGCATGGGTTTCTTCAGAATTTGAACTCTGATAATGCAGAAGAGTACTTTGCAGTACAAGAAAACCCTGCCAATGATCTGCAGGGAACTTCATTCTCACCTCCTTATAACTTGTAACATAACATTGCCAAGCGCATCAATCGCCCTATGGAAGAAGTGGCTCGAGCTTTGCAGATTTATGCCGATTTGCCAGAATGTTTATGGCCGTATGCATTATAGTATGTTATATATGTCCGGAATAGAGTTCCTCACTATACCACCGGCTTGACTCTATACCTGATAGGGAGTAGTAATAAGCTGTCTCCGAAGTATGCTAAAGTGTTTGGATGCGCAGCCTATGTATTGAAAATGATACTGGACACTAACGTCGTGTCTCGTGCAGTTGAGGCAGTGTACTCGCAGACTGTAGAGCATGGTGTTTAAGAGATTCGGAGCACTGATGAATGTGAGATTCCTCAAATTGTGAGGTCCCGGCATGTCACTTTTGATGAATCCACAATCTCTGGGCCACCATATCTAAGAAATTACATGGATGACGGAAGTGCATCAGACGTTGACTATAGTAGCGCTGGGTACGAGAGCTCTAATGAAAGCCCAGATGAGTTCTCACATAATGTTGTCAAAGACTTTAGGTCTGTTTCAGAAACTGGTACAACAGAGGCACCGGATCATCCCGCAGAAACTGTGAATGATGTTCAAACTCCGGTTTTAGACCCTGCTGCTAGTGACACTGGTGATGATGCGGACAGCAACAATGATTCGAGTGCTCTTGGTAAGTTGAATGTTCAGTCTGGACTAGGCTACAGGTATCCTCGTCGCAATCGGCGTGCACCACAACGTTGATGGTAGATGGCTGGTGCTGCTACTTCCCACATTGAGGGGACCACCAGTGACGACCCAACACTTCAGGATGGAGTTTCCTCAGATCCATCCGAAAGAGCTCAATGGGAGATTGCTATTGATGAAGAGCTCGCATCACTAAATGAGAAAGGTACTTGGGTTGCAGATGACTCACCGCAGTCACAGCCGTTACCTACGCATGTTATTGGTAGGGTGAAACAGGACAAAACATCCGCAGCTGACCGATTCCGAGCTTGTATCGTAGCAGGAGAAACTTCCCAGACATATGGTCAAGATCACATGGATACCTATACATCAGTTTTGTCTTTCAACTTGGTTCGCATGTTCCTGTACATTATGCTATGCATGCAAATGTACGTACATCGCACAGGTTGACATTAAGACCGCACTCCTAAATGGTGACCGGAAGGAAGACGTTTGGGTAGTGTCTCCACGTGATCTTCCTGGGCTGAAATCTCGATCCTACAAACTGCTAAAGGCCACATATGGTCTCAAGCAGGCTCAATTTGCGTCGCACACCAAGTTCAATAGTGACATTAAAGGCTTAGGATTTGAAGAACTGCCTAGTGCGCCATGCATGTTCTGACGATACTTGACCAGTAACCCCTATGCGTACATCCTGGTGTACGTGGGTGACCTTCTCATCTTTAAGCCAAGTGCTGAAAAACGGTCCCGAATCTTGAAGGAGGTCAAGCCATTGTATGACCTGAGGGTTAAGGATCCTATCAGATTATACCACGGTGTTGATTTTACGTGGAATATGGACTCCAATGGGCAGCTGCTGAGTGTAAAACTGGCACAAAACATATATATCGAAGGGATACTGCGCAGGTTTGGACTGTAGAATTCGAAACCAGCACCAAGAAGAATGGTGGAATCGTTCTTTACTTCACTTTCAATTGTATCAGCACATGATCAGGTGTCTGCTTTATTTGGCGTATACGTACGGGTTTGGACATATTGGCTCCTGTTCTTATACTGCCTTGCTTCCAGAATGATCCTACTGCATACTGCCATCGAGCAGATAAGCGTGTGTTCTGATACCTACGTGGTACTGGTGATCATGGTTCAGTGTACAGGCATGGAAGTCTACATTTAGATGCTTTTGTTGACTCTGTTTTGGCGGATGATACCACAGATTGCAAGTCTTTGTCTCGGTATTTGAATAAACGTGGCTCCAGCTCATGTTTCTTTGGTGCTCGTATGCAATGCTTAGTTGCACTGTCCACTGGTGAGGCCGAGTACTACGCATTGGTAATGGCGGCTCAAGAGATACTTTGGATACCACGTGTGCTCAGAGAGGGTGTAATCGCCGTTCATAATAGTGGTCCGATCCTCTCAAACAACCAATGTGCTACTGAGTGGGCTGTTGGTGAACGCTACCGTTCTTGCTGTGCGAAGCATTTAAATGTCAAAGTGCAATTCGTTAGGCAAAAGGTCAAGGAACCAGTCATATCTGTGAAGTATGTTGCCAGTGAAGACAATGACACAGACATCCTCACAAAGCCACTTAGCCCTGTGGCTCCACGATTGATATCGGAAAGAGTGGATCTTCACCAGGACTTCAAGGAGAAGTTTTGATGTTGGCACATGGTCTACTGCCTGGTAGCCCTATGAAATCATGGTATACTAATTGAAAACAAAGTTGCATTTAACGATGGGCACTTGTTAGCCCCTTCTCTGCAAAAGAGCATATGCGCGTGTGCTCGAACCCAACGTGAAACGGCCTTATGATTGGCTACTGCATTTGCCCATATGCATTACGTGGTTTACAAGTGGTATACATTGTATGGGTCGTAGGCACAGCATGGGCCAATTCGCATAATGTGAATGGACAACGTACATGAGATTCTGTGTGGCTTCAATGGTTTACAGGGACAACACGTTGCGGCAGACGTGTGATTGTGTGTGCCAGCACGTGCACCGCACGCAATGGACTTAGTTTATCGATATGGATACAGTGTCATGCGACTTTGTGCATCGTCATGGTCATGATGACGCAAGTAAGTCATTATACAGGGCTGTGACATGCTGGCATATTGTTGTCATGGTTGTTTCACTTACCGTGCTTCGTTGGCATGTGCTGGAATAATGTTATGCATGGTTGTAGTTAACTGTCACCAATTTGTGCAACCCTTATTGTGTTATGTTTGAATATGATTGGTAATAATGGGTTTCTGCACTTAGTGGTTAGGGTTTCATCTGTAGTTGTAGTGCACTCTAATTGTGCTATCTAAATTGCAGATGTTGGAGCTCCAAGGATACCACCCCAAGGCTGACATACTTCAATCTGGCTTTTATTTATATCTTTCTTTTTCATTTCTGTCGAAACCCAACTTCATTTCCCATCAACAGCTTATGGCCCCAGAGCGTCGAAATATGGCAGATGTCGCTCTTATTTGACATTGTTTTGTTTTTGCGTTGCAAGTGCGTTTGTGGAGACCTAGGTTAAGTGGTGAAAGTACCCAAAGCGTGCAGGGACCTGTCTATGGTAAACCGACCTGCACCTGTCCCGATCCGTGCTCTTTTGTTTCTCTGCAAAAGAAAGACCGCGTTAGTTTCCTGGGCGAAGTTAGCGGGAGGTAACTGGTGAAATCATACTGCGATAGCTAGTAGCCTTTCTTAGACGGGTAATGAGGATTGTAAAGCCCCTCGTTCTGAAACACACAGAAAACAGTAGGCCAAGGAGAGTCTCGTACGTCACTTGGGGAGTGTTACCAGGGATCAGAGGATCACTCTCAAAGGTAGCGGAGATAGTATCTCCTCGCAGTGGGCCCGCCTACGAAAGTAAGGACTCAGCTTTCCGGGGTGTATTTATGTCTCACCGGTGAGCTTGCTTCCGGCGTTGATGATCCGAACACCACCTTTAAACGCGTACGGGACGCATCCCGACTGCCGTTGTAGACTTCTTCACAGATTTTTCGCTGCCACCTTTGCTGTTGAGTGTTGAATCATATTACCATTCCAGCTCTACACTTCTCTGTAACTGAAGCTTAATAATACCGTTAGGCTTCTTTCTTTTACTCCTGTATTCTTCGCTCAGATTACTTACTACTAAGGGTTCGTGGTTTTCCTTTTCAAACTATGTTGGATTCCGAAGTTCAGTCGGATTTTATCTCATGTGTGAAGAAACCAAGTTTTCAGGGTAAGTGGGGTGAGTATAATACTATTCAGTGCCATCCGGTACGAGCGGCATGCCGAATCAAAGGTTTTTGGAATGTTGTGGCACCAATATCGGAGCAATGAGATACGGCCACTTGAAATCAGTATAGTACTCCCACCACCTCTGTGCCTGGATCTTGTGTGCTCGCTTAACACGAAAAGACATGTGCCATCATTGCATGTGCTCTTGATGACGCTCCTTTACGGGTATAAAGGACATTTATGAGTATTCTGCTTGTATGCTTGCCATATTGGACCCGTGCTACCCCTCCAACTGGACGGTTTTTCTACTCCGAGTGCAAACCCAGTCACTTAGAATGACGTAAATTTGGTAAAATATGTCGAAATTATTGCCCACTTCACGGCGTTGTTCTTCCAACTAGATTGCACCGACAAAGATGCTGCCATCCCAGAATTAGATAAGGCACCTATGCTTTTGGCCTCCATTGATCCCAACTGCTCCTTAGAGTCTATAGCCGTTGCTTTTCGTACGAAGGGTATATCAGAACTCACTTGGGACTACGTGGAAACTCTTTTCATCGATGAGTACAACGTCAAGCAAATGACCTCTAGGTTCTGGTCATACCCGCAGTTATAAGAAAGCAAAGAACAGGGGCTCAGGGTGTTCCAAATCTTCTGCCCGTGTACCGAGTGTGGAACAGAAAGATGGGTACATGTTGGTCGTTTACTATCGCAACGAGTCTATGGGATATACGGACACAGCTTAACGCAATTATTATCATTGCGTGTTCTGCTACAGTGATGGTCACACAATAGATCTGTATCACATGAACTTGGGGAGCTCCGACCACCATTTGCTCAAGAGCCTACTGGATACACTGAGCGTGACGTCCAAGGATAAAGTCGCAAGTTCTACAAGTAGTGGAACGTGTTCTGGAAAGTCATCGGAGATTAAGATTTCCGGAATGTCTGTCGAGAAGCCACTGTATTGTCATCGGCACAACCGTATATAGAGATGTATGCAGAAAGCGAAACAATATGTCACCCCTTCGCTTTAGGGCTGTGTTTGTTTCCAGCTCCCTCTATGACGTGAGTGGTAGGACAATACTTATCGCAGACAATAAATCTGTAACAGGTACGCAACAAGATGATAGTGTACTACCGTTTGGGAATGGTAACGTACAGCTCAGAGATCCACAGTTGGTTCCGGATCTCGAGTACAACTTGGTTTCTGTGGGACGTCTGACTGAAAGTGCATCGATGGATTCTTCCGCGCCAGTGATGTGTGCCTCACCCATAGGCCATATTTTTCATCAGATACGGTGAACGCAACAAGAAATTTGGTTTGTATACTCTCCCTGATACAGTGATACTCCTGAGCACTTCACATGCTCTTTCTGCACGGAAAGATGACTTGGCTCACCTTTAGCATCCCCGATGTTTGCATATCAAACCAAGTGACTTGCAGGTTGTGAATACGCATGAAGATGGGCTGTCGATGTTAATGAGAATGAAAGAGATGTGGTGACCATGTGAATTTGAAAAAGAACACAACCTTCTCTGCGTCAGTAACTTTGAGTGCGCAACCGACCTTGCACATGTTCTTCACTTTTATATACTTGGGCATTTTGATGCCGTCTTTTCTAGACAATTTTGACTTTGCATTGGGATTTATCGATCAAAACTGTAGGTATGTGCTGGTGGGGATCATGGTACACCGTAGTTAGTTTGGAAAAGTGTATTTGGCCGTTGCAGAGACGTTACAGCAGCTTGGAGAAGCCTGGACTGCAAAATTGCACTCGGATAACGTGGCACAGTAAATCGGTCTATAACCGGACCCCGCCTATGGCTTGCAAGAAACTTCGGTTTCATCTCCATATAGTCCGGAGCTGAATGAAAAATTTGGCCCAGCTAAGCAGACAATGGAGGAAGCCCCTCGAGCTTTGTTGCAGGCCGACTTGCCAGAATGCTTGTGTTCATATGCGTTGAATCATTTGTTGTATGTTCGCAACAGCATTCCCCACTACACTACCGGACTCTCTCCATTTTCGCGGTAACGGCTTGTACACCTTGAACTTAAGAGTGTTCAGATGCGCAGCGTAGGTTTTGACGAGGAACCCGCACACCAAGTTCGAGTCTCATGCATTTGAGGAGGTGTACTTGCAAACTCTGGATCATGGTATGTAGAAGTTTGTGGCCACGAATGATGAAGGCTTGCAGAGCATTGTAAAAAAACGACATGTTACTTTTGATGAATATTCATTTCTCGGTATATTTTATCTCAATAACTACATGGATAATCACAGTGCCAGTAACATTGAATTCAGTTGTACTACCGGCTCCGAAAGAGCGAACGAATGCTCCCACTTCGCAACTGGTGAGGTTGATGGCGATGATATGGAAACAGAGCCATTGTCAACCCGTGCATCTGAGCTACAGTTAGACCCTGCTCGTGATTACGAAAATGTTGCAGATGGAATTGCAAGTGATGAAGGTGGTGGTGGCGAGAGCGAAATCAATAACTTGGAGAAGCATGATAATAAACCTACGTCTGAAACGGAGTCACCATACCCGCGTCGCACACCACGTGCACCGAAACGTGGTGGTACAGGGCTGGGGCTACTACTACAAAATCAGTCAAAGTCACTTCCAGTGATGGGCATACTGTCAAAGAAGCGTTTCTGCCATTACCACTGAAAAAGACTTGTGGAAGGTGGGAATCTTGGATGAGTTAGAATCACTTGATGCCAAAGGGACTTGGATTGTTGATGAATCCCTAGCTTCCCAGCCTTCCCATAGGCATGTTATTCTGAACGTAAAGCGTAAGACAGACAGTTCGGTTGAGCGTCCCAAGGCTCGCGTTGGTGCGGGTGGTAATCACCAAAAATTTGGTGAGGGCTACGCGGAGACTTACGCACCAGTGGTATCATTCAGTTTGACTCCCGTGTTTCTGTAGGGGACTATGTGGATGCAGATGTATGCTGCACAGGGGGACGTGAAAAGGGCGTTCCTGAATGGGAATCTCAAGGACGATGTGTGAGTTACATCTCCACGTGGTGTGCCTGGACTGACGTCATGTTGCTACAAGTCACTGAAAGCCATGTATTGACTAAAACAAGGTCACATGGCTTGGCGCACTAAGTTCAGAATAGATCTTCGTGATATAGGCTTCCAAGAACTGCCCAATGCTGCTTGTGTGTTTCGACTCAGCGTGGGTAACTGTTAGGAACAGAGGTGCAGTGGTTGAATTGGTTGGAAGTCGATGGTGATCATACGAGTTGGAAGCTCCGAACGTCCATCGGGGTTTATATAGAGTTTCTAGTGTAGTTCTATCAGTGCCACTAGTCGATGAGAATTTGTCCGAGTTAAACGGTATGATGCTTGGTGTTCGTGCTGGCCTCCGTACGCGACTGGTTTACTGGGTTCAGTGCCAGATCTAGTCGTTTGATGACTCCATGCTGCCAGTGATGAATTGGCACAACTCCCTCGGGAATCTTCCATGACCGTTCGATCCCTGCCGTACTGTGTGAAGTGTCTGTCAACGTTATGAGTAGTAGGCAACGTGTACTTTAGAGCCAATATGTCCACGTGGTCAACCAAGACTTCTCTGACATGAACATGTTGTCACGTCATATTGACAGGGTGTCACAAAGATGTCAACTCGGCTTTGAGGCCAGTTTGGACTGGCAAATAGGTAACCGATCTCTTCGGGAGGTCGAGTAGAATAAAACCAGCTGGTTTTTCCACCTTACAATTGATGCTAGAGCCATCTATATTCAAAGAGAGGTAAATAGTAACTAATTCTAACAGCAAGAAAACATGTTCATAGATCCTCGTATACGTTGACGGGATCTCGGTGTTCACATCAACTGCTGCCCAATTCTCATCGATCTTGGCGGTGTTGAAGAGATTGTGCGATCTGCTTGTTGAGAACCGCGTTTGCGTTTACCTCAGCGCGTAGTTAAGCTGAAAAATGGATCGCGATGGAAACTGATCGGTCTCAAATCTGGGCAACCTTTGTACATCGAAGGTGTACAACGGCACTTCGAACAATAAAACGCCAAGCCGGCTCGCAGCCTTCTTGTGGAGTTATTCTTTGTTCATTCGCAGAAGCAGAGAACAAGTCTCCTCAGAATTTGTAACTGTACCAGCGGAGGATCGGCTGTCTGTTGTAATAGGTGTTAAAAACGTCTCTGAATATTTTCGCACCGCTATTTATTCTGTCATATTTCCGGAATGCTCAAACTGCAGATTTTTGCAAAGCCGTGCAGCCTGTGTTGCGCTACGTGCGTGGTATTTGAAAAAATGGGCTACTATAATACCCCGGGTTTCTCGAGTTATGTGGTTATGGTAATTCTGACTTTGAAGGTGATGCAACCGATCGAAAGTCTATGTTAAGATATATGGTGAAATTTGTATCGGTGACGTGTTTTTTCGGAGCTAGAAAGCAAGACCAATGACTTTGTTCACGGGCTAAGCCAAATACTATGCTCTGACTATGGCCGCGCAATATATTGTATGGAGAGTGGGCATTGTCTGCGAACGCGTCTGGGATGTTGGTAATGCCATTCCAATACATTCGGACAACCCGTGTGCGATAGAATAGACAATTGATGAGTGTTGCTTCTCCGGACATGCCAACCACATTGACGTGAAGGTGTACGTCGTTAGTCGTAAACGAATTTCTGATCACTGTTCAATATTTTACCAATGAACTTCATGACGCAGGCATTCTCACGAGGCATTTGCGTTCTGCATGGGCGGTTGCAATCTTTGAACGTGCTGGACCTGGACAGGGACTTAAGGGACAGTGCTAATGTTAGGACATGGTCTAGTGCCCGTCAGTCGTACAAGTTGGGATTTGATTACCGGTTTCAGGGAACGATGGGCACTTATGGGCAGCCCGTTCACAAAAAGGCATATGCGCCTTTGCTCGAGCCCAACGTGAAATAGCAATATGGTTGACTACAGCGAATGGCTTTGTGCAACATCAGGCCTACAAGTGTTGTTCATTATAGAAGGCATTAGTGGGATTGAGCCCAAGCTGCACCTTATGATTAAGCGAGGTTTGAAATCATTGATTGCCTATACAAATTGAGAGGGATGTGCATATATTCGCTGGCATGGCCTGTGTGAGTGCATTGTGTGATTCTGGGCTGCGCGTGGGGTTGTGAAGTGCCGTATTGGAAATTGTTGATTCTTTCGAGCTGGTTCTGGATTGAAGGACTAGCAATGGATCAGTTAGGTGTCTTGGGTCTGTTGCTGATTGATTGAGTTATTTAAAGTTGTGTTATTCTAATTTACTCGCGCTTTTCGTTTAACACTGGACACACGAAGAACGTGGCTTCTGATGACGCAACCGTCGTCGTCACTTGCTGTTACGACGGTCAAGCGCGTAAAAAAGCGATTTTTAGGTTTTGATAACTGGCCGTCCAGTAAACTGGCTGATGAAGGCTGACATCCTTCACTCTTTTTTTCGTTCAAACTTGTTCTTCCTCCCCAACTTTTCTTCATTTTCGTAATCTGCGTGCGTTGCGTCTCAGCACACAAGCATAATCGTTTTTGTAAAGGAGGTTCTCCAGATTGCCCATCCTTATATGCAAGTTTGTTTCCAAATAGTCTACCATAGTGTCCTAGGTCTAACAGGCACTAATCATGTGACACTATCAACACCCTTGGACTGCACGGGACCCAAGCTGGGTGTGCGGATTTCTCTTCTATGCATACGCTGTGGAGCCCAATAATCTAATGTTATATAGCGAGGGTGTAGAATCTGTTAAGAAAAGAATGGTTGAGTCCAGTTCTAGACAGTCGAACCCTGTTACGCACGTATATCACATGCCTTAATTCATATTGCCACCAGCATTCTGGCAAGTAGGGATGTACAATCAGATCGCCAGCAGCTCCCGTCATTGGTGGATTAGTGCAATCGGCTATTGTCTGCAGCACCGGAGTATGTGAAGGTGAGAAAGAAATCCCTGCAAACCACTGGCGGGGTCCTACTGTAGAACGATGTACTTTTATGAGGTATCCGAGCGCATTTTCGCAAATCGGTCTGGTCCAAGCTGCTGGATGTTCTCTGCACCGGCTATATACACTGGTGCGAATTCACTTCGGTTTACCATGAAGCCGACCTTTGCATACGTAGACTGTTCATCGATAAAGCCCGATGCATATTGGAAGCGATCTGAATACGACAGCAGCAAGGGCCCAAGTATATCAGAGTGAACAATATCTGAAACAAAAGTTGCACGATCGAAGTTGCAAAAGAACGGAAGTTTTTGTACCTTTCCAACTCGACATTGGCAACACATCTTCTCTATTTGCACCTACGTGGGCAGCCTCATAAGCATGTGTGTGCAAAAGTTTCAAGTATCATGCGTTGCTATGCGCAGTTCAGGGGGTCTAAACTTGAGCCAAGTTGTCTTTGTGTACGGAAAGAGCACAGAAAGCGCTGAAGTGAATCACTGGGTAAGAGAAAGTGTACAAAGCTGTTTTTTTGCTGCATTTTTCACCATATGGCGACCAATTTATAATGATGTGCCAAGCGCACATCACGCGGGCGAAAGAAACACTCGATGCCCTGTCAGCCAGACGTCCTACAGAAATCAAGTTGTATTCGAGATCCGGAACCAATTGTAAATCCTTGGGCTGCATGTTACCGTTCGCAGACTGTAGTATCCCATCACCTTGTTGGGTACCTGTGACAGATGTACTGTCTGCGATGAGTATTGCCCTACTCCTCACGTCATGAAGGGAGCTGAGAACTAACACAGCCTTAGAGCAAAAGGAGTGAGATATTGTTTCGCTGTATGCATACATCTCCATATAACCTTGTTTGGGTAGCAATACAATGGACTTCTCGAAGGACATTCTGGCAATCACAATCTCCGATGAATTTCCAGAACAGATCCCACTACTCTTAGAACTTACGGCCTTGTCCTTGGAATTCAAGGTCTGTTATTCCAGTAGAATCTTGAGCAAATGGTGATCAGGGTTGTCCAGGTTGATGTGGAACAGATCTGTTGTGTGACATTCACGGTCACAGAACGTGCCATCATAAAAATTACTGTTTGATGTGTAGGCACGGCTCATAGACTTGTTGCGATTGTGGTCGTCCGACGTGCTTCCATCTTTCTTCTTCTCACTCGATACATTGGCAGGAGCTTTGGAACTCCCGGAGCCCCTATCTTTGCCTTTCTTACAAATGCGGGTACCATCAAAGTCAGTGGACTTCATTTGCTTGCCGTTGTACTCATCGATAAGAGTAGTTACCACGTAGTATCAAGTGAGTCCTGATATTTACTTGGAACCAAGAGCAGCTGCTGTGGACTCTAGGGAGGAATTGAGGTCAACGAAGGCCAAGAGCAGAGATGGCTTATCGGAATCTGGGATGGCAGCATCTTTGTCTACGTGATCTAGTACGGAGAAAAACGCCGTGATCTCATCAACATTTCCTACATCTTTTGCCCATTGTATCTCATTCAGAACAACTGCGTTTGCGCTACGAGTAGGGAAACCGTCCAGTTGGAGGCATAGGGCGGGTCCAATAATGAAAGCATACGGTCAAAATCGTCACCAACGTTCCTTAAAACACGTAAAAGAGCGTTTTCAAGAGCACAATTAATGATGGCACATGCCCTTTCATGTTTACCAAGCACAAGAGATCCACGATAAGAGCTGCGTGGAGAACTGTCCTGAGTTGAAAGTGCCATACACGACTGATCTGAATTTCATCGCACAACATTCCAGACATCTCTGATTCAACATGCTGCTCGTAAGAGGTGACGCCAGAGAGTTTAATCTTCAACTTTCGTACCATAGAAACAGGGAATCTTCACACTTAAGCTGGAGTCCGACTTGATTTACGAGTGTGAAGTGGTTCAAAACACGTAAAATAGGAACCAGTAGCAATAAAAAAGCAAGGAGAGGAGTAAGAAAGCAAAAGAAAAGGAACCCTAAGAACAGTATAAAGCTTCTGCTACACAAGAAGGTAGAGCCGAAGTGGTAATGCAATTTAAAACTCAGCACCATGGGTGGTAGCAGAAACTCTGTGACGATGTGTACAATGCTGTTCTGAATGGGTCCCGTACGCGTCCAAAGGCGTAGTTTGGGTCCTCGATGCCTGGAGCAAGGTCATGGGTTAGATGTGACTCGAACCCAGAAAGCTGAAACTTCTTGACTTCTTGGGCAGGCGTACTAGTATGAAGCAATATCTCTAGGCGGGAGATCTCATCAGGGTATTTGCGGCCTTCTTCTCTGGTGAGGTAAGCGCAGCGAAAGGGCCCTCCGTACTACATGATGTTCGGGTGTAAAACCTAGTTGGCTTCCAGCTATACCGTCGGAGGTGTTACCCAGGATCGGGTTACCAGCTGGTGAGCTTAGCGCAAAGGTCTGTGTAAGCGATGTTCCGGTCCACGGAGAATCCAATGATAAGAGGGGAAAAAGGGGGAAAGAACCAAGGAACAGGGTACAAATCGGCGGGTCTTGCATACAGTCAAACGAAATCCAGCCAGGGGGTGTTCAATATTCAGCCAGAATGGCAAAACTCAATACTGAATGGAACGACTATCTGTTCCTACAATAGAAAGTAACCAATACGGTAAAAGCAGAGAAAACTGGGCGAACCCGTGGGGTAAGACAGATCAACGGTTCTGGTTGATACTGGGCGGGTGATTGTAACAAGACTGGACGTGTTGATACCCCAGGAGGAGTTGGTCACTTCCCAAGGCTAATAATTCAGAAACCAGTCACAGCTTAACATTGTTTCCGGTTTAAGCGGCAGTGCCGTTCTCCCTTAAGCACTACGGGGCCATAATAAAAACTAAGAGTACTACTACTGAAGTGTGCCCCACCTGTAGTCCACACATTTGCGTCACGGGGTGGCATTGAGAGCCACTGCCCAACACGACAGTTGTGAATTATGCCAGCCATGGAGAATTTCCGTACGCTCATCACGCGACCATCTACTACAGATATCATAGATATCACCCAAAAAGTTTCCAAATATACATAATAAAATTCAATTCGAGTTTCATCTAAAATTTCGAAAGATCTTCTCATACCTGAGCTAAACTGATGCCACGTCAGTTCTGCATCATTCATGATCCACCTCGCTCAGCGGATGTGTGCATATGCATTGCTCTACAACTGGCAGGAGAGACTATCTCCGCTATCGTAGAGGAGCGATCCTCTGATTCCTGGTAACTCTCTCCACGTGAAATACGAAATTCTTCTTGACCTACACTATTCTGCGTAGCTCAGCACGAGAGGCTTTAAAATCCTTACGAGACGTCTCATAGAGCCTACTAGCTGATACGATAAGCTTTCACCAGATAGCACCCGCTACCCTCTTCCAGGAAATTAGTGCTATCTCCCTGCCACGCTGCAACAAAGTAGCAGAGATCAGAACAAGCGCAGGTCCATGTACTGCAAACAAGTCTCTGAATGCCCTGTCTACTTTCTGCATTGCACCTGAGCCTCCACAAGATTCAATCGCTTGCAGATCAGCGCGTACCATCGCAAAACTAAAGTCTTCGTAGATTACACAATGTATGATTAGTAGAGCACGAAGTCTGCAAAGAAAAGACGCCTTGAGCCCATAATATGACGCAAAGCACCAAAGTTACTAGAAGAAATAATGTGGGAGGAAGAAGAAGATAGAAAGAACACAAAAACGAAGGATAACAGCCTTCACCGGCCTGTGTGCTAGAGTATTAGTAATCAGAACCTACAAATAACCTATTTTGCGCGCTTTCACTTCCTGACAGAAAGCGGCGACCGCTGGTGTTCCATGACCTGCCGTGTTTTTCCTTTGTGCAGTTGTACGCGATAAACGTGCGCCAACTAGAAGAGCACAATTTTGAATAACTAAATTAATAAGCAATGGACCCAATCAACATAAACAGTTCGTTGCTAGTCTTCTGATCAGTAAAATGTTCTAAGTATTATTCCACTGCCCCCACGTCTGCGATTTATACTGGCGTGCATGGCACGCCAGTGTTTATCAACAATTATGATTGTCCCCCCGGCAGTCTCACTTGGAGGGTTGACCTCAATAAAAGGGCCGCCCTCTCCCTTCACATCCGAAGGGAAGGAGGCAAGCCGCTTTCGTTGCTGTCATGGTACTCTCGAGGAGGGCTTTTTCGGAACGAGGTCGTCGTCTTTACCAATTGATTTTAGTGGTGAACTTGACTCAGATGTAGTCAAGTTCTTCTTCTTCTTTGATAGAGTTATAGCCAAAGTTGTTAATGATTCAGAAAAAGCAACACAACTTTTGCTATGTTTGACAGGAAAAGCGTTTTACTTCTATTACGAGACACACGCATACGAAGTACAGTTACGCATATGAATACGCTGCCGTCAAGCAAGTAATGATTGAGGAGTTCTCTGAGGTGGTAAATCAGGATGGTTATATCCGTAGAGCCATGGATTGCAAGCTTCAACCCTTACATATGGCAGCTTCGGTAATGGACACAGACGTTTTCTTCAAGAAGACCGGCTTCAATGATGAAGCCAAGTTCAGACTGCTGAGGATTGCAGTCATGGAGCGTATGGACCTGGGTCAGTATGCGGTGCAAGTGCCTACGAGTCTCTGAAGCGTGTTTTAGAGACTTTATTCGCTGCCGAGAAACTTTCAGCCCAGCGTATTTTGGAAAGAGAAAAGAAGAGGGTAAGAAAATTCACGCTATAAGGATTCTCCGTCGTCCCGAACAAACTGTGGAATCACTGGAAAATAAGGTAAAACAACTCATTTCTCAGATAGTGGGGCTCAGGCTCTTGGTAAAGAAGAAAAAAACTTCGAACGAAGGGAACAACGTTTGTTTCTCTTCGATCTGCCACAAGCCAGAACATGGGACAAATCGCTGTCACAAGAATCCACACCGGAACACTACATGCCCCAGATGCGAGAGAATAGGACATTCGGAAGCTACTTGTTCGTGAAGGCAACAGATACCAGAGCCCGCCATCTCCGCAGAAGACAAATACGTGAAAGTAGAAAGAGATAAACCGAGATATCCTGGAAAAGATAAGGAATAACCAGTTGGGATAGTGATTGAAGACAATTCAGAAGAAGACGCTGTTATTATTACAAAGAGAGTTTCTAAGTGCAGGAATTTGCCAAAACAGCCAAACACGGGAAGAATGGCCGTAAAGCAGTTGCTAAACCCTCCGCAAGGTCTTATCATCGACTTTTCGAAAGCTCTACCAATTCAAAAGAGAATGAAGCCTAAATCCCGCAAACCAGACGTGAAGAAGGCCCAGAAAGCCCGAAACAGAGAAATTTCAGACTTTGTAGGACGGTACAACGTATTCAGCGAGTTGGCAAATGTTACATGTGGACTCAACTCTGGAAAGCTGCTTTGCGGAGACGCTG
This sequence comes from Gracilariopsis chorda, assembly GCA_003194525.1. Classification (NCBI taxonomy): domain Eukaryota; phylum Rhodophyta; class Florideophyceae; order Gracilariales; family Gracilariaceae; genus Gracilariopsis; species Gracilariopsis chorda. The sequence continues at coordinate 40,102 of NBIV01000137.1, forward strand.
AGGAGGCAAAATGACAGATTCAGAAACTGTTCGTAAAGAATGCTAGAAGTTAGAAGGTTGCTGTCCCCGAAAGGCCCGGAAGTATTCGAAGACTAAAACCTGTGAGACTGAAGCTGTTTGGAACCAAAGTCAGCGCACGTCTATACTCAGGAGCCGTGCGAACCCTCCTCTCTACTTCTCTGATGGAAAAAATCACGTTCTTTCTGGAAGACGAGGAAGATTGAAGTCGCCGATGGGAGCTCTAGTGTAGTTCGAGGTGCCGTCAAAGGCGTTTCTGTGCCGTTCGGGGAGTGGAGGACTTGCTAAACTCTCTGGTTGTGGATTACCTACTGGTGGATGTGATTATTTGGTGCTCAACCTTGGACAACATTCTATCTTGCATTGGCATTAGAAATCATTCTTTGACCGTGACTATAGAAAAAAATCTATATTAGGTCTAGACTACGATGAGAGCTTCCCTGATATGGAAGGATCCAAGACCGATACTGAGGATTTCACCTCAGCCTCAGAGATATATCCAGAGTCTTGCAGTTCGGAAAGTGACAAGGATAAAGAGCTTGTTGTTGTTCTTGCAAACGAGATCGAATCTCACCCGATGATGAATGGTGATGGTGAAGGAGAAGATACTATCCCCCAAACCTTAGAATATGATGAAGAGAGTGATATTGAGGAAAAAGAGTTAGATGTGCTGAACCTGGCCGAAGAAGAGGAAGACGTAAAATTGGCATTACTGGCGACAAAAGTCAAGAATCTCTCGAAAAGCACATAAATGCAACTCTCTGGAACATTTATAGACTCGAAGGTCATTGCTTGGTCTTTGGAAGACTGTAGACCCACTGATGTCCTAGTCAGGCATTCTTTCGAGTTGAAGGATCCAGAACATTTAACATTTCGCGCAAGACGTCTTCCACCGCGACATAATGATGTGTTAAGACAAGAGATTGATAAAATGATTCGTGCAGGAATCGTCACACCAGCAAACTCTGTCTGGTCCTTTTCTATTGTAGTCGTAGCAAAGCGAGATGGAAGCCAGAGAGTTTGCGTAGACCACCGTGCATTGAAGGACAAGATGAAGTCCGATCTGTGGCCATTACCACGCATAGAAGAAGTGCTTGATGATCTTCGTGAATCTTCGTTATTCACATATATGTAGATTTGTTTTCAGGATGTTCGCAAGTGAAGATGGGCGAAGAGCGTAAACAGATGACGATTTTCACCTGCAGATTCGGTACATTCAAGTTCGAAGTTATGCCATTTGGATTGATGAATGCACCTGCTACCTTTCAGAGAAGGATGGACGCCGTGTTGAAAGACTTATTCTTTGTTCATGTTTATTTGAATGACGTAGTCATCTACTCCGATAATATGAAGAATCACCTGATGCATTGCAAAAAAGTGATCGGCAGAATTGCCTTGCATAGGTTGAAGATTAAGCTGACTAAGTGTAGTTTTGCGCAACCTCAAGTGAAGTTCTTGGGAAACGTCATCGATAAGGTGGGAATCGTGACGGAACCAGAAAAGATCATAGCTATACAGGAAGCTCGACGTCCAAGCTCCGCAACAGAACTTAGAAGTTTTCTTGGACTGGACAGTTACTATCGACGGTTTATACCTAGGTTTGTTGAAGCATCTGCTGCTTTGCATGAGGCCACCCACCAAAGAAAAAGTGGCTCTGGACCCCAGAAATGGAAGGAGCCTTCCTGGATCTCAAGTGGAGGTTGGTGAAAGTCCCTGTTTTGGGATTTCAAAACCTTGGTGAACATTTCGTAGTTGAAACTGATGCGTCCACTGAATCGCCAAGGGCTATTTTTCTCAGAAAAGAGAAGGCATACTACATCCAGTACAATTTGCTTGCCGTACGATGACAGCAGCTGAGAAACGCTATTCTGCATGCGAACGCAAAACATTAGAAGTCATCTTTGCATTCAGAACGGAGAGTGTTCATTTGCTGTTCTCTCTCCCATTCACACTTATTACTGATCACCAGGCCTTGCAGTATGCCTTTAGGAAACGAGATATTCATGGGAGATTTGGAAGATGGATGGATTTTCTTTCAGAGTGTGACTATGAGACAAAGTACAGACCGGGGGCAAGTAGCAATGTTGCAGACTATATTTCACGTATAGAAGTATCTGCAAACCAGGGGAACGATGAAGCCGTACTGGCAGTATCCTCAGAAGAATCAATGTTCGAAGACTTAGAACAGTATCTTATAGATACAAAGAATTACATCTTTGGTTGACATTGAAGGCTGAGGGTCCTCTTGAATATCGTAGGATGAGGAGTACCGGTAAGAACTATATGGTGTGAAACAGCAGGCTCTTTTGCATGATGAAGAAAGGGCTTCTAGTGATCCGAAGAGTAAGAACCCGACTTCAGATCTTAAGGAGTTTTCATGACAACATTGGAAATTGGGATAGTGGTAGTACCAAGGCGTTGGGGATAGAACGGTAATGGTGGCCGGGTTTATACCGGCATGTTGCAGAGTATTTAAGCAGCTGTGAGAGGCGCCAGTCGGCAAAGAATATCCCGATGTATCGAAATACGCTCCGATACCCCTTGACGGGCTTATTTCATACGTTTTCCATCGATTTTGCTGGATCTGTACCCACGAAAGTTCGAAAGAATTGATTTATGTTGGTAGGAGTGGAGCATGTGAAAGTTTGGGCGATAGCGAAGGCCACGCCGACATCTACCACCAAAGAAGTGATCGAGTTTCTAGAAGAAGAGATCATAGCTCCATTTGCGTCGCCTCGTATCGTAATCTCGGATACTGCTCCCAGCTGCACTTCACAAGCTCTGTCAGAATTGAACAAACGTCACGGCATCACCTGGAAGACGGTGATGGAATATACAGAAATGTCGAATGGTAGAGCCGAACGAATGATTGGAATTGTAAAGAATTCTATGACCAGAAGCATCTTACAATGACCAGAGCTCTGGGAAGAAGTTTTGCGGAAGGTACTATATGGATACGGACGCCGTCATCTGATAGATGGACGTTCTCCATTTGAATGGTTGTATGATGTTCCCCCACAAATGTCTAAAGGTGATCTGTCTACCCTTGTTATACACAGTGATGACTTACAACGTGGGATGGAACTAGACCCTGCTTTGCGTCAAAGAGACACACGAGCTTTGAAACACCCGAGACTTCAACAACGTACTGAAGATAAGAAGGTCCAAGTATGGAATGAAGTGCTAGTAGCTCGAGGAGCAAGTCTGAACAAATCCAAGAAATGCCCCCCGTTTTATGTCCAATTTCTATGGTCCTTGTGCGATCATTAGAGCTAATCATCCGGCATATATTCTCACTTCAAGGCATGGAAAGATAAGCAGGAGTCCTATTCACATTCAAAGTCTTTTCCCAGGTGTGAGAAGACCAACAATTCTCAAGAACTGAAAGAGAAGTGAACAAGGATGAGTAATTGGTCAAACCAATTCAGTCTTAAACTTTGATATAGGGCTTTAGGAAAGTAGATGCATGTATTAATTCTTCTTGGGCAGTTCATTGAGAGAATTAATATGGGGTAGAGAGCTAGTAATTGATGATGAAACGTAATCGAGGACTATAACATCCTTCTCACGTTGGAACGCATACCTACGGCGACGCTTGCTTTGGTTGTTGTGACGATGAGTGGTGCGCTTTGAATTGCTTCTTGGTGTTAGAACCAGTTTCCGGATCTCAGACACATACATGAACGTCGACCCAGCACCAACGCAACCTTCCAAAGCATGTTCGCAGAATTGAAGCCGGTAAGCCTCAGCTCAGTCCAGAATGTGTTTGGGATCGGTGTCGATCGCAACAGTATGGTAAATTACGCCGGTACAACGAAGTATTAGCAGCTAAACACCCGCAGAAAGGTTGATAATCTGGCGAAAAGAAAGCGCAGTACCGAACTGAACTCTATCTAGGTTCGTATCTCTCTGCAAAAGCTGTTTCTGAATATCCTGAACGTCTCTACTACGTGGAGTAGGAGTCCCAAAGCTCTCGAATTCTTCCAAGTCATCAAGGACCTTATCTCAATAATCATGACAAACGGGCGATTGGAGTCCAAGTAATCCGTTACAAAGCGTTCCTGGGAGAAAAAGGCTCTTCTCGTCCCGGAAGCGAGTAGAATGCTCATCATGGAGTTCGTAACCCCGAAGATTAGGATTGTGTTCACGGGAACGTCCGGTGGACATTTTTAAGTAACATCATGGATGGTGAGAGCACCACCCGTCAATTGCAGAGATTACCATAATTCGACATCCAGTTCCAGACCTGAATCGATCAGAAGAAGAGACCTTATGAGTATGATTTCCGTGAGTACCGAAGATACGAAGAGTATAAAAATCGATTGCATTCTCCTGTTTTGTGACTTCGTCGACACCAAAGTACCATTGGTCCTTTTATACGATCTTTTCTGGCATCCAGGCACATCGTGGTAGCGTTGAATAATTTATGTTGTTTCGGACAGATAAAACTATCCCAAGACGATACCAATCTTCAAATAAATATTCAAGCCATGGACCTTCATCGAGAAATAGTATATTATTGGGCTCGAGCAATCGAAAGAACTTTTTCTTGGAGAACCTATCCTCATCGCCGTAAGAATATCTTATAACGTACGTTCTCGGTCCTACATTGCCAGTGGGGACGGAGACTTTGCTCACGTCACATCGACCAGAATAATTCCGAATGATGCCCTGACGAGCACTATAAGATCTTTTCTTTGCGGGTTTGGTAGCAATTCGTTTTTCCGGAACATGGCCTCCAAGAGTTCTCTCGGTTATAGTATGGGTCTGTGCTATTGTTAATTTATGTTGTGCTACTATGACTCCATAAGTCAATGTGTGCTAAGAGTATACTAGAGGACTAGAACCCCACCTTAGTAAATCTCAGTTAATATGGATTTGCCTTACAGTGGGTTTACAGTAGCTACACTGATGAAGGAATTGATTTTGGTAGACAAGCACGGAGGAATAAGAAGAAAGAAATCTTAAAGGACGAGGGGCGAAGATGCAGGTGCACAGTGGTAGTGCAAGGCCGCGAAGTGCGAAGCGGACGCCGTAGCAGTGTGTTTCCTTGAAGAAAGTGGTAGCGCAGGGTGCGAGGCGGAAGCAGAAGCAATGTTGGATATCAAGAATGTGGTAGCCCAATGCGCATAGTGGGCAAGGGTGGGAACGGAGGCAAAGGTGTAAGCTTTAGAAACAAAACAACACTGCCCATTGTATTTTGATGTGAGAAGGTAGTGGGTGAGAAGGATAAGAGTGATGAAAAAGAGATTGCACTATTGTAACCGCCAGTAGCGGCGTTTTTGGAGGCGGGTTGTTGCACCGCTCCCATGTGTGGTATTTTTACTGGCTTGCATGGCACGCCAGTGTTTATCAACCATTTTGATTGGGCTTTGCGCAATCTCGCCGGGGAGCTGGTCTAACCTACCTGATGATTAATCTGACAACGAGCAAGTTGACCCCTTAGAATACATCAATAAACGCATATTTATTTCCGTCGAAACGACTAGCCAATGGTAATCAAAGGATTTGCCCTACTGGCGCGAATCGGTCGAGCACGTGTATGATCTGTCACTCTCGACAGCCTCAAATTCTATCAGCTCCGTTGAACCCGTCTCACACGTGGATATCTCTGACGGCCAGCGAACAGGCAAATCCTTGCTGCTTTAAATTAGGCGGTAGTCTTCCAATTCCGTGTACACGGTGTTGATCTTCGGGCCAATGAAGCACAAAATCTCTTCCAAAAAAAACCAATTGACATTGCCACGGTGCATATCCATGTGCTTCAATGCAGCCTGTATTATTGTGGTGCAATGCCCCAAAGGGGAAAAACACCGAAAGACGTTCGGGATCTTCCTCTCACGAGGTGAACCCGGTTGGGTAGAGCCCTCCCAGAGGTGTCACGGCGAAGCCGGTTTGTAAGACCAGGGACACCTGTCGCGACTCGCGCAGGGAGGTGAAGGCGAAGAATCGGTATCCGCGTGAGCGCGGTGTGATCCTCAGTAGAGGTATGTTTCCACGTAAGTGGGGGTGTGTGAGCGGATGCGCACACGAGGGCCGCGGATAGCGGGAGGTGCTACCCTAAAAGGGGAAAGAGGAAGGGCGAAGAGGAGGAAAGAAGGGCGAAGTGAGTCGCGAGAGCGACGGGGACGGACGGCGATGCCGGTAACAATATCCCTATACAGGGCGAAACACCAATGCAATTGGAACAATTATACTCCCAGTGATGGGTCCCTTTAGATGTGCAAGGGGGTTAGATGTCCCGTGGTTTACGGCGTTTCCCTCCAAGGAGGAGTAGAGTACGCGCGCAAGCGGCAACAACTAGAGCCAATTCCCCAGGTTGGGGTCCCTTGTTGGGGAAGGTTTACTGGTGCGACGGCAGTGCGCCGTCGCACTAAGTACTAGCTTCCCAGAAATGGGTGTGAAAATAATAAATAATATTAACTAAAATACTCCCACATTTCGTGGCAACATCCACTACTGTGGCCAACCGCCAATCGACCCAAAACCGTGTCCCACGTGTCCATACCCACCATTGTGTGGCGTAGTTCATACACACACTACACAACCGATAATATCGGGAAAACGATGAAGTACCAGGAATCCCTCCCTGAGGGCGTTGCACTACAATTATGCACAATTTTTCCAATAATATACCCAAGTGCGGTAGAATAGCATCTTTAAGGTTGCGCAAATGGCATTGTTATATGTAGCGAACCTCTGTTTGGGACATATCGGCCATAGTGTTAGACGATAGTTGAAACGAAGATGTAGAGTGAAATAAGTTATAGGTGGCTGCTTAAAGAAGAGTTTTCTGCAACTTCATGGTACGCTATAGCTTAAGTACACAATCGTTAGCACATTGGACAATAGGTAAAATAGAAACGTATCCTATTCAAACAACAAAATAAATGACGTAAAGTACAACCTACGTATACCCTTCTAACAAAAATAGTTGTAATCTATCTAGTGCGTATGTAGGCTGCGCAGTGCATACCAATTCGCAACTTGAAGACATATATCGCTTGCGTTCTTTTTAAACGCTATCAACACACTTAAATGTGTTATTTGCAACCGTTTTCACATTCATGGATATGAAGTACGGTCGGGGTGGAGGTCCGTCATTTCTTCGACTTCAAGGCAATGTGCCTCTTTCAGTTCCAGGCCAAAACGTGCGCTACACATATTTGTGGTCGAAAGGTCCTCCCAGTCTTAATTCATGGGATTATTTTTCTTCTTACACGAGAGGAATGGTCTCTAACCCGAATATTCGATACTTGGTTCCAAAGTTGTACGATCTCATGCAACCAAGACCAGATATTGTCCGATAGAGATATAGAAATTTGTTCAGACCAGACGAAAGTGTTTGCAGGAGATCAAACGCGGACGAGTCTACTCGGGACATCTCTACAGACCCTATTCAGGAAGGAATAGTTGTCCGGAAGCATCAAGGTGCCCATGAAGCCCGAATCGAGGTGAGCTCTGGTGCAGGACCGTTGCCAGAAGACAGCCGAGGCAGACCTCTTGCAATGAGAGCTTTCGTCGAAGAGCCAAGTAGACTGTTCAGGTCGGAAGCCCCAGTTGCCCAGCTGGTAGGTGGAAGAGAGTTCCGTCACATGTCAACCGGAAATCTTCGACGTCGAGTTGTCAAGTACAAGCGTTTGTAGCCTGATTCAATGAAAGCTGAAAAAGGAGCTTTTCAACTGCTCTACCTATACGGTGAGGTTCATGCTCCGTATGATACAGCAACATATATATCATCGAAGGATAAGAACAACAGAGACGAAAGGAGCCAAACATGGGCAGAACACTCTAAGCGAAGACTGTACACCAATAATGTGCTGCTAAACTCTGGTACTCTTCTTCAGCAATGGTTGCTCCGTACTACCACAAACATTGAAGACTTGAGACTTTGTTACTTGGAAACAGAACAGATGAGAATGGTTGAAGAGCGGGAGCTGCGGGCTGGAACCCATATCGGAACAGATGAACTCGGCCCTCCCGGTAACCTCTTCCTTCCAGGTAATCACAAAAAATCTCCGGCGTACTGGAGACAAAAAAGACTGGATGTGCAAGCAATGGTGGCTCGACTGGGCTCCCCAACGCTTTTCGTCACAGTTACAATGAAAGCATGTCGAGAAGAGATGAAAAGGCTTAGTATGGACAACGAAAACAACGGAGCGTTTTCTCCACAGGGAGACAGAAGCCGTTCTTTTGATAGGGCAGATCTTATTGCAAGAGTGTACAACCAGTATGCAATCCAATCATGAAAGATCTACAGAATAATTCATAAGAGCTCTTTGGCTTGAAATGCATTGGGATTGCCGCCAAACTTGAGTTCCAGGAGAGAAATACTCCACATCATCATATTTTTCTTTGGATGGAGGGGGGCGTGATTGAAGATCCTGAGATCATTGACACTTTGGTAAAAGCCGAACTGCCTCGGGATGACTCGACTGAGGACCAGGAACTCCGAAAATTGGTGAAGAAGTTCAATATGTACAGACACTCTCCATATTGCCGTCGTCGTGTCTTTGACAGGAGGTGCAGATTTTGGGTATGATAGACAAGAAATTGTGGCTGAAACAACGATAAATGAGTACACAAACCGAGTGACCTACCGAAGAGGAAGGACAAAAGATTTGAAAGTGGTTCTGTACAATCCAGATCTCACAATGAAATACAAGGCTCAAATCAATGTTGAAATAACCCAAGGGGGCAGAGCTGTAGCATACCTGATAAGGTATGCTTTCAAGAGTGCTAAATAACAAGATTTGGTTGTATCAAGTGGAACGGAAAGCCAACCAAGTGCACAGAGCGACATGCTTCAAAATGAGATCAGGGCGGACATGAGAGCGAGAGTGGTGGGCGCAGTTGAAGCTGCATGGAACCTCTTTAAGTTCAGGCAAGTTCGCATCAATCCAACTGTACAGGACTTGGCATCCATCTCCGTGGAGAGCGACAGGTTTTGGTTCGAAACGTAAGACTGCCTAGACGTCTGAAGTCTTCCCTGCTGGAAAGGTATTTCAAACGACCCTCCCGATACATGGAATTGGACTACATGACATACTACGAGACTGTACGTGTACAAGATAAGCTACACCGCTCTGTACCAGAGTCTGACTCCACTCGGGATGGAGGAAGTTCACGAATGTACGTCGTGCAGCGATCCGAAAATGATCGAACTGTGACTCGAATTAGATTTGCTTCTCCCGCAAATACCGAACTCTTCGCTCTTCGAATATTGCTTCTGAACTCTGCATTCAGCTCCTTTGATGATACGAAACGTGTTGGGAGCGAATCCTACACAAATTATAGAGAAGCGGCAGTAGCCCGTGGACTACATATCCATGGTCACGAATACGAAACGGCTTTTGATGAGGCAGTGAGATACCATTAAAATCCAGCTGAGCTGCCTTGGTTGGTCGTCACTTCCTTTCAACAAGGGATAAATCCTTAAACAGTGATTGAAAAGCACGAAAGAGCTCTAACTGCAGATATAACCGAGAGAAACAGAACACAAAGAAGAGAAGAACTACTTCGAAGAATCGTTGAGATTTCGGACAGACATGGCGGTCAGCTTATCAGAAAGGATCCCTTCTTTCATCATACTGTATCAAAACTTCATCTCAGAGAGAGCGAACTGCAATTAGCAGAGAAACAAGCAGAAGTACGTGGCAGCTCTTCTTCGAGGTCCAGTCAAAGGTTAAAAGAGTGATATGATGATCTGAAAGAAGGCCAGAAGCAAGTTTTTGACAAAATAATGAGAGAAATACAATAAAGAGAGAGAATGGGAGAGTCTGAAAGACAGAACATACACGGAAGCGTTTTCTAAAAAGGACGAGCGGGGACAGGGAAGACCTATCTTCTATCTTTGCTGAGAGATACTGTTGAGCACGAAGGCCTATTGGTGCAGATGAAAGCCACGACAGGTAATGCTGCTGCTCTATATGCAGGCGGAAGAATTTTGCATAGTTTTACTTGAGTAGGAGTTGATGAAAACAAAGATTCTCAAAGTAGAGAGCGTCGGACACTTTCCAAGTGCGGACCACGATCACAGAGAGCAGAAATAATACGAAAGACTGTCTTGCTGGTAGTTTATGAAGCTTCAATGTGCCTGAAAATGCTCTTCAAGATTGTGAACACCGTCCTAAAGGACTTAAGAAACTCCACGAAAGACTTTGGAGGCATGGTCGTAGTTATGGCAGGCGACTATGTGCAAACGGTTCCAGTGGTTTCAAGAACAAGAACAGTATCCAAAAGAGATGTAACAATTCGTGTTACTCCATTCAGTCTCCTACAGAAGCTTCCATGGTACTATTGAGAGCTTTGGGACAGAAGAATCAAAGTTCTTCGCCTTACAGAACAGGTTCGTCACAAGATGATCCAGTTTTTGCAAAAGGTTTGCTCAGTCTTGGTCGTGGAACGTTTTCAACATCTGCGTGACTTCCGTTCATGTCTACGTCAGATGTACAAGAAGCATACAAGTTGCTTTAGAAGTGGTTTACAACACGGAAGAAAGAAGAGGTCGAGCTCAACCGATTGATTGTTGCACCAACAAACCAATTAGTGGAGAAAAATAACCAGAACACATTGGAGTATTTTATACTAAGCATGTTTGACTTGAAGTTCGCAATGAAGATTGTTCCCAACCGAGAGCCAACTGGTGAAAAATTTGACACAAATAGTATTACTGACCCTGAATGGACGTATAACTACGCTCCAAATCTAGTCCCGTAATACCATTTGAAACTGAAGTTGGGCGTTCCTGTTATGGTGACTTGAAATTTTCTTCATCCGCATTTGCTGAATGGAAAAATTTTTATCGTTACCAGCATTTATCGCATATTGATTCGAATTTCGGGCCTTGATGAACATGTGGCAATTTAGCAAAGCTTTTTGCTGCACCGTATTGCCTTTTTTTTCGAGTTTGCAAAAGTGAAAATCAAACGATGACAGTTTTCCACCAAACTGGCATTTACAGCAACTTGGCATAAATTGCAAGGACAAAAGCTAAAAAAATGATAATTGACTTTTGAACAAACATTTTTTCGCCCGGTCAGGTCTATGTGGGACTTTCGCGTGTCAGAACATCTAATGATGTGATACTGCTGCATAGTGAAGACGAGACGCCTCGAAATGCGCAGTCTTTCCATCCGATGTCAGTGAGCATCAAAAACCCCGTTTTACAAAAAGCTGTAGACTGTGTAGAAAGGCGCCATTAGTTTGACATATTTCAGTTTATGCATAAACAAAAATTTGTGCGGATATCTTATGCAAACTTTTGGCTGCGGCGCGAAGCGCTGCCTGCGGCCGAAGGCCGTTTTTCTTTGTCTCCATATAAGGGCTGGCCATCCCCTCCACACCCGTTAGAAGGGAGGTCAGCCGCTTTTGTTGCTTCCAATTATTACCGATTTTAAATTTTGCACTCCAAAACCCAATTTAAAATCTTCAACTCACATTCCACCTAAACAGACCATTCCAGACCATATATACACATCTTTGTCCATCTTTGTAGCGATGTGACTACCAATAAAATTGTCCAAGTATAGTTTGCTCTTTAGGCTCATTAAGCACTAATGTCCCGTTGTGAAGAGATCGTAATTAGCCATTTGGTAGGACTGGATACAGTTGGCAGGAATCTACTCTACAGGCGAAATAAAGAGCACAGGTGCTCGCAGAGGTCACTCCTTCTCTGCCCTCTTTTTTTGCTCTAGCTCCTCAACTATTTATACCTATCGCATCTAACTACGCGTCCTTTGCCGGTATGGATTCAACAGGCTATTGTGTTGCATCTTCGATTCGGGGTTCCGTCTATCCCGATTTGGTATCGTGGATAGGCGGATGTCGCAGCGTAGCTATGCCTCACATTAGGTCGTCATGGAGCTTGTTGCTGATAACGACTGGTGGTTGCGACGTGCTGGTGGTTGTGGCGTGCTGATGTTTGCGACGTGCTTATGGTTGCAGCTTGCTGATGGTCGCAGTGTGCTGATGGTTGCGTTGTGCTGATGGTTGTGGACGTGTTTTCGCTGTGTTTGCTTTGCTATTGCTGAATGTCAATTGCTGAATTGCCTTTCTTTACTTAGTTCGCGTATTTGCTATTATCTGCTTATTAGCATCGCTTAAGCTATTTTAAACATTGTCACATCCCCCCCGATCGCACAAGCGGAAGGTGGTGCGAGTCTGCTTATTGCCATGTCTCGCTGTTAACTGCATATCTGGACTCGACGCTCATGCATAGTATAACTGTCGCAAATATCTCGTTGAGTAGCGTCCACGTGTTCTGGTTACGCTTCGTCAACGCGTCAGATGGATTAGTGTCACCGGCGATCCATCGCATGTAGTCTAGCTCGTGCGAATCAAAGCTATTGCGGAGACGCTGCACGGTCGGGCGTAGCCTGTAGTCCCTCGCTTCATGTAAGGTGGTTATGGTGTCGTATAAGCACCTAGAGTCTGTGCTGAGCTCGCTTTTCACCTTAGTGTTGCGGAAGATAGACATGAGGCCGTTTTTCACGTAGTATCCACGGTCGTCAGCCTCGGCGCACGCTAGTACTTCCGCTCCATACGGCGAGTAGCTCACCCTTTTCTGTTTGGCGCTGGTCCAGTCAAGGGGGTGAAACAGATCGAGCCCGCTTTTCCTTTTGATCCTGAGTCCGGTGATTAGTCCAGTCTGTCCATACCCTGTTGCGTCCGAATGATTAAACGATGCATCCGAAAAGGAAGAGACGATGACTTCTTGGATTTCATCGGCTGGCGGTGGAACTTTGAACGTGATTTGCGGTATAAGGGACAGTAGCTCCTTGAGCATGTCATTTGCTACAGTCAGTTCTTCCACTCGGATCTTTGGTATCATCTGCTGCAGGGCTGAGGTTGCGTATGAGGCTTGTGGCAAGACGGCGTTTCCAAGGAACATGAGCGTTGCAGCAAGCGATCGATATTGTGTCGTTTCGTGCTCTGTCGCAGCATCGAGTCTCTGTTTGCGTCTGGTTCTTGATAGTTCGATGGGTCTCAGACGTTCGATGTAGCGAGCCATAGACATTACGATGTTCCCCTGTCCGTCTTGTTCGATCTCACAACCGTCGAAGTGCAGCATATCGTCGATAATGACTTTTCCAACTTCAAAACGTTCCTTAAGCATGTCTGTGAATTGCTTCATCGCTTCCTTAGTACCGCCTAACAGGAAGTCATCTGTAACTTTCGCGACTAGGAGGATGACGTTGCCACTTGTGTCGCGCTTCAGGAACAGCTGTGAGAGCCCTATAACTCGTTCCATTCCAATACGTTCTAACATCCAAGACTCGATTGTCTTTTGCCATTGCCTGCCGGCGTCAGCAATTCCGTAAGTTAGCTTGTTCAATTTCCATAAAACACCTCTCTTTCCTTGCCATTCTCGCGGAGGACGGACGTATATCTGGCGCGTAATTGGCCCGCTCTGCAGGAAGGCACCTTTGATGTCGGCTGTGCCAATCCTGAATCCAAGGAACGTGACGAGGGATAGAAGTAGTCGAACTACGAAGAGTGGGGCGTTTGACGAGTCTTTCCGGATGTTGTCTTTTTCGTTATCATGGTTCCCGTGTGGAACAATGCGCGCTTTCAATTTCCGGTTGCCACTTTCGTCCGTTTTGAGCTTGTACACCACGTGTGATGTGATCACGTTTGCGGACCTGGGCACATCGTGGTCGAGTACTTCCTCATAGGCGTCAGTCCAGTTAGAGTCGTGTTCGGACTTCAGTGCCTCATCCAATATGAAGCGTGGAGCAAATGTCAGCTGCGTAGCTGTAACCTGTTTGGATCCGATTACTTCATGGATTCTCTCCAAGTCTCTAGAGATGTCTCTTTGCAGTGATTGTCCTGTCGTGTCTTGAAGACTACCGTGCCGATCAGTAGTGGCGTAATCGCCAATATCCCTGGCCCCCCCATCGGGACGGTTGGTGGTCGCTTCGGCAGACGGTTCTTGCGTGTCCCTGTTGGCAGGCTGCTGCCGTATGTCGTGGTTGGCGAGTAGGGCGGTTACGGTTGTAGTAGCGGTGGGATCTGGGATAGCAGCAGGGGTACCAGCAGTGGCATGCGGCGGAGCTTCGATAACAGCGGTAGCGGTCGGGGGCGAAGGCGGTGTTTCGATGATAGGTACTGCGGTACCAGCATTCTGTGCAATTACGGCGGAATCCTGCTGGTTGGTAGCAATGGAAGGGTGCTCTTCTGTCTGGTCGGTATTGTCCATTGGTTTGGCCAGTTCTTCCTCGAGAGAACACGACATGAGTTCGGTGGTGAGAGTACCCGTAGGTGCGAATCGGACGTCCTCGTACGCAACACGCATAGGGCGACCGCGGGAACTGCGTTTGACTTCCAAGTAGTGCGGGTGCGCGGCGATAACGGTAGCCTTTACCCATTCAACTGCTTCGTTCTGCTTGCTGGTGTTATAGAACACCCAGAATTGATCACCGCGGTTGAAAAGTGAAGGTTGCTGTCCTTGATGTGATTTGGAGTGCAGCAGTCTCTGCAGTTTCCGGATAGCCGTCTGCTCCTTGTGAGCATCCAGAAGCTCTTGTGTAACAACGGTTTGCGGTAGTCCGAAAACAGATGGTCGGTAGCCCCTTGCCAGTTCGAATGAGCTGAGCACTTTGTTGCCTGAGAACAAGTTGGAGAGAAAGGCAGCTCTCTTAAGAATGGTTTCTGCTGTTGCGTTGCTTGGCTCGTCATCGAGCTTACTGATGATGGCCTTAACTGTCGAGTTCTTTCGCTCAACAATTCCGGTCTTGTTGTGTCTGCGGGTAGGTCGTGGCTTGAATTCGATGTTGTGTACTTGGAGAAATTGCCGAACGGTCGTGCAATTGTATTCGTCATCAGCGGAGATGGCTGCGGGTGCGCCATGGCGATAGATCCAAACCGTTTCAATGACGTGTATCATGGTCTGCGCCAACCGAGACTCACAGAGCGCGACCTCTGTGAAATTTGTACCGGTGTCTGTCATATTCATGACTGTGTGTTTCTTACCCCGAACAGTTGGGAAGAAAAAATCAATTTGAATTTCAACGTTGAATGCCTGATTAATATGTGAGAGAGAGACCTTTCTTGACGGTATTGGTCTCCCATTCTTCACGCATACCTCGCATGCTGCAAAAACGCGCTCGATTGCGGCTTCGAGTTCATCGTCTATCATCCCGGCTTCGTTGCAAAGGGTTTTCATCTCCTCGGGTGTCGCGTGTGTGTAGCGGTGTACCCTTTTGCAAAAGGCTAGCGGCTGCCGTTTCGCATTTGCGTGTATGTTACCAAGGAGTGTCTTCTTGGTAGAAAGTGGGTGTGGTGCCAGGTCAAGGCGCAGTCTGCGGTCTTGTGGTACTATGTATGTGAACAGATAGCGGTAGGCGTCGTCGAAGGGGCGCCTCATTTCAATGTATCTTTGCTCTGCAAGATTAAACGTGTTGCAATATGCGCGGACCTCTTGCCCTAGAATAAGAGATGAGTCACCGGGGACTAGGTCGAAGGTGAAGGAGGTTGGTTTGCCGGCATTATCGTGGACAGTGATGGACCACGAACAAACGGTCATCTTCGCTCCAAGGCATTTGTCTCCCCATCCATGGTAGTACCTTTCGCGCGGAGGCTCGATGTCAAAAGGTATACCAAGTATGTCGCAGATGGTGATTGCGTTGTTGATACCTCCAGTGGAGGTGGGGGCTCCTTCATCAAGGATTGGATTGGGATCAGGTAGGAGCGAATCTAATCCCTTTATCGAAAATACGAGTTGCTCTGCGCGCCGCTTCCGCTGGGAGTATTAACGTCTTTGTTGTCTCCATTACTTCGGCTGTCTCCCATTACTCCTATTATCTGATTGACAGGCACTCTTGACTTGAAGTTTCCGTTTTCGTCTTTAAACATGTTTCTCACTTGAGGTGATAGCTTCTGCACAACGTCGGGAGCGATATATTTTCCTTCCATAAGTCCTTTAACCACGTTATAGATACATTCAGGGTCTTTGTACCAGTGGTTGAATTCTTTACAGTTGCGGCATCGTGAAACAGCCTTGGGACCCTGTCCTGATGGGATGTACGACTTCTGCCTTCTTCCTTGATTGTATCGCTGATGATTGGGATGCCGCTCGCCGTGATTGAAGTCGCGCTTGCCTAGCATGCTGTCGATGCGCTTCTCCCTTTGTCCGTATCCACCATCAGGCTTGTCCTCATCTTCTACTTTAAGATCCTTGAGAACTTCTACAGCATCGTCAAGAGAGATGCGAAAAACGGTCCTATCTTGTCTGACATGGAGTTCATTCGCGTCGACAGTGCCTGTTACGGCATCGATGATAGACTTCGCGGTAGCTTCGCGGTCACCCGACGAGTCAGTGGATTGGAGGGCGTTTGCTTTGTCGCGGATCTCGGTCAGTCGGTCCTTGCTTATGACGAAAATCTTGTTTGTAGCCTCAGATCGTGATGTGATCGTTGAGACGAGCCTTGTTATCACCGAGCTGTAGACTGATGCCGGAATCTTTGCGTTTTCCAGAAGTATCATGGCAAAGTTTTGGCTGTCCTGTTGTATGGTGCCCGTATCACAGTGGTTGAGGTAGTCAAGTGCGGCAGCTTGATACCTTCTCGCGAAGATAGCGGGTGACTCACCGTTCTTGCGTGTACAGTTGAAGACATTCCGCATCATTTGCACTAACCGGCGTATTCCGTCGGTGGGAGAGTCTTTAGCAACCAGATCTATGATCTCGTTAACGATGCCGACCTGCTTGTTAGGTTGTTCGTCATTGGTATCCTCTTCTTCGTCCAAGTTGATAATACCGGCGGTGATGGCTTGTTCTACTTGGGAAGAGAAAATTGTGTCGAGTGAGTTGAGTAGAGTGAGTCCAAGTGCACTTAGAATGCCCTTTGCTTTCTTATCACCGCCCTTAGCGAATCTTTTAACGGTTGTAACCCATAGCGACACTTGCTTGCGCCACTTATATTTGTCGGTCGTTGTGGTAAGCCTTGGCGGTAGGAGCATGTCGAAGCCTGGAGTAGGTGCCCTGCCTGGGCCCATAACTGTGAAGAGATCGTAATTAGCCATTTGGTAGGACTGGATACAGTTGGCAGGAATCTACTCTACAGGCGAAATAAAGAGCACAGGTGCTCGCAGAGGTCACTCCTTCTCTGTCCTTTTTTTTTTGCTCTAGCTCCTCAACTATTTATAACTATCGCATCTAACTACGCGTCCTTTGCCGGTATGGATTCAAGAAGCTATTGTGTTGCATCTTCGATTCGGGGTTCCGTCTATCCCAATTTGGTATCGTGGATAGGCGGATGTCGCAGCGTAGCTATGCCTTACATTAGGTCGTCATGGAGCTTGTTGCTGATAACGACTGGTGGTTGCGACGTGCTGGTGGTTGTGGCGTGCTGATGTTTGCGACGTGCTTATGGTTGCAGCTTGCTGATGGTCGCAGTGTGCTGATGGTTGCGTTGTGCTGATGGTTGTGGACGTGTTTTCGCTGTGTTTGATTTGCTATTGCTGAATGTCAATTGCTGAATTGCTTTTCTTTACTTAGTTCGCGTATTTGCTATTATCTGCTTATTAGCATCGCTTAAGCTATTTTAAACATTGTCAAACCCGTACAATAAACAACAACTGCAGACAAGATGTTGCATGACGCCGTCTAAAGTACTAAATTATATTGTTTGTTCATGTTTAGTTCGAGCAGAGACACATATTTGATTTTACGAAGGAAGGTACAAAAAGTTCTCATCGCCCTCTGTAGCGTTGGATTGAACATCAACTTTTGCGAGTGACAGACACTTGACTATGTCTTATAATTAACAAAACGCGAACAAAGCTTGCTGTTTAGCTCTATTGAAGTTTTTTGCCTGCTTAAACTGAACTACGTACCGTGGTATTAATTTTCGATCAATTAAGCCACGAAAAGAGTATGCGTTTACATAATAGTTGAAATTCGGGGAGCCGCTGTGGTAAAAAAGGCCATGGTTAGATATTTCATGCAGATATTGTAGCGCTTGCTTTAGAACTCTATCAGAATAAGCTATTGAAGCTTTCTGGAACCGTGCAAGAGAAAGAACTAGAGCAAGAGTATCCATTCACTTAGGAAATGCTAAGTACAGCAGAGCCATGATCATTTGCTGGTACAGATGCGCGTAATGCAATGAATTCTTCTCTCCTGCGGCGGTTGAGGAAACCAACGACTCTACTATAGGACGAAGTGCAGGTTTGAATTAGTGCAGTCCAAAGCAGCGCAACATGCCTTTGATGTACATCGACCGACAAAGGCTAACAGCAAAGGGCTGAATATGTTTATTAATTTTCTAGTTTAACTCAACGCCAAGGTACAGTGTAACTCTTTCAGTCAAAATTCGGATTACGAGATGGGAAAAAGATGCCCAATTCTAAAATGCTGGCTTTTAGCTTTTTTACAGGCAGCATAAATATGTTTTAAAGGGATAGAAGGGCGGGAGGCTGGGATTTGCGGATAAATGAATATTGATTGCGGGTTCATGTCAAAGTGGAACGGCGTCGGGCGTAAGGCGATGGAGATGATGCGCGTTCAAAAAAGAAAAATAATAATAACTCGCCAAAACTTGATTAGAGCATTAGCAGACCCTGCTTGTTCAGAACGGCCCTGACAAGACAAGGCAAGTGTTTTTGCCATAGAGCCCAATGCGGTGCGTTCGAGACAGCAAGAGCACTTATATACTTGCAATAGCAATAATGATGAAATGCGTTAGAACAATCTTGGAGTGAAACAAAATATGTGAGCATAGCGGATGGCAGTTGTAAATACAAATTACTCTGATATTTCATCTCTATCTGAGTTTTGTCCGTTTGGCTGGCGCTGAATGGCGTCTACTGAGCGTCAAACATCGCAAGCGAACAGTAAAACAAAGTTAACAGTTTCAATGAATCGAGTGATCACTGTGGCAACCTAGGCTAGTATCTTATTTTGAATGGTGAGGTTTGATGCCTAGCTCTACTGAGAAACAGTTTTGTCGTAACGTAAATGCGAAGACAGTGTTTCTCAATTGGCAACACGACTGGCTGTATGTTGCTGCCTTCTAGCTGTATCTAACTAGATGGTTTTGTTGGCAGAGAGTTGTACCTTTTTTGAGTTTTGTCGAGCAGAACGAGGCCGCAAAGGGCTGCATCTATATGGATTGATCAAAAAGACTGCCACATTAAGTATATTCAGAATTGCAAGGGCTTGATTGATTTGAACGCTCTACATTGTTCTTCAAAATCTTGAACTATGCTTGAGCGATAAGCATGCTTGCTTTTTTCCAAGATCATAAGCTCGTGATATGCTCATAAAATATAAATGGGTTTTCTTGATGCTTAATTAGTTTAGAAATTGGTTTAGCGTGAATAAAAAGAATAGAATTAGATGTGGGATGAAATATTGGGCTGCAATTGCGTCGATAATTAAGGAATGTAATATTGAAATGAAATAAGGCGATTGCAATTAACTTGAATCACAGTATTCTCCCCATCGGATTGGTTGCGCCAGTGCGCCAAATGCAAGAAGTCCTTGTTGCGGTAGAACAGTGTTTCGATCATCGGCGATAGTTTGGGATCAAGTGTGAAATTAAGGTGGTTTTGACTTGTTGGAAGCTGTGGCGAATGCGTGTGCATTATTGTTTGATATGTGTTACTGGCGTGCGAATGGGGATGCTTTCCTGACGTAGAAAAAGCACGAATGCTTTGTAAGACACTGCGACAGCAACAAAAGCTCGTGGCGAAAAGTATGAGTTGCACGTTTTGTCAAGTTATGAGAGAAAGCTTGTTTGTGTTTGAGAGCGAATTTGCAGGAAGCGGTACAATACAACGAGTTGAAACAACAAGGAGAAATTGCGTTTTGTTGGGGAGATTATAAGCGGTTGATTGCTGTGCAGGAGTAAAACGGCTTTGAATACAACTGTGCGGGTTAAAAATAGAGTATTGCAAAGGTTGGACTGTAGGGGTGAGGATCAGGATTGATGAGCAGTGTGGCAGTAGGGATGAAGTTTGGTTGTATTGCATGCAGATGTTCACATTTGACTTTGGAGGGTTTTGTGTGCAGTGTGGCGAATAGGGAATGCACGAGTGTTGGTGGTGAGGAATTGCTTAAAAGGTTGCAAAGCGTTGCAAATGTACGGTACGGTGGAAAGGTGTAAACAGTTCGGGACGATGTGTGGGAATGATGGTATTAGTGGGAATGCTATTAAACTGTGGATGATTGAATTAATTAGTACTTCCATGACACTGGTGGACAGGCAGTGACAGGGGTGGGCGAAAGGCAGAGAGATTCGGCGGTGGGCTGTTCGTTGCGCAAGGGGTGAGTATCACAGGACTGATGGAGCGCATGTGGGATGGCGCAAGGAAGCAGTAATTTTGTGCTCGCTCTTTGTTGAGGGCAGTACTGCAGCAGTACAGTATGTACAGTGAGGGTAAGCTGCGGAGGGGAGGGTGAAGGTGAATTGACGGGTGCGAGAGGCGTTGCGAACAGTTGGCGGCGAAAGGCATACGGTAGTGGGCGCCCGAAAGGGACGCGTTGCGTGAAGCGGTGGAAGGGCAGCAATGGATGCAGACAAACACAAGGGCGCACTGGAAGCGCGGGAATGAGCAAATGAAAAGAATGAATGCGAATTTACTGAGAATGGATGTGAAAGTGGAGCGCGGCGCAATTACAGTCTCGGCGCCGTCAACAGCGCCGGTGTGGAATTGGCTCAGCGCGCAAAACAAGAGTTTTGGCGCGCCAAACGCACCACGCGTTGGCTGCCCCTTACGTGGCAGAACGCGCACGCCACGTGGCGCATGTAAGGCGGGAAACTCTCACGTGGCCACGTGGGCTGGCGTTACGGCAGTTGTCGTCCGGCCGGGGGCGAGGAAGGCGTGACGGGACGCGGCGTGAGCGCTGCGCGTGCGCGGCGCGCGCGCGCCTCCGCGCTGCGCACGCGCCGCTGCCGCTTCTTCCATTCGCGCGCTTCCGCGCTTCGGCGCGGACGCCGCCCTTTCTCTTGGCCCCGCAACCGCGAGAGCAAAATGCATATAATTCAAAACGCGCTCCTCCGCTTGCGCGTGGCGCTTGCCGCCTCTGAGCGCTCTCAACACCCCTCCCCCACACACCCCCCACCGTGAACCTTCTCCCGCCTCCTTCCTCATCCCCCCACCACCATCTCCTTCCCCCGGAAATGGAAGGCCTCCTCGGTTCCGAGTTCGCGCTCGTACTCCGCGACTCGCTCAATTCCACCCCCCGTCGTCGCAGTCTCACGTCGCCAATGCCGCCCGCCATGCCGTCCCCCCCCAAGAAGCCGCGAGCTCTGCCCTTCTCCCTTCGCTGCAACATGCAACTGGAGCCCCGCGCTAACTTCCCGCCCTTCCCCACGTCGCCCACCTCACCGCTCCCCCCTCCCTCCGTCTGTTTGCCGTCCATTGTAACATCACCAATAACGCCCGCGCCGCCAATAACAGCAACTATTCCATCCTCCTCGTCGCCAATCGTCAGCCCCCGTCTGTCGGTGCGTCACCGTCCCATTTGCAAACCTTCCCGCCTGACGGCTCCAACTCTGTCCGCCCCGCTGCGCGTTCCGTTACCGCCGTGTGTACCGCTGTCGCCGCCTTCATCACCGCCGCATTCGCCAATCCCTCTTACACGCCCTTTGGACGTGCTGGCCGCCGTCAGTCTGCAACATCGTCTGCAGCCAGTGCACCCATCTCTCACATCGCCAGCGCCAGCGCCGCCTGCTCCGCAGCCGCCGCCGCCGCCGCAGCCGCATGCGGCTCCTTTACTGCCCACCAGCGCTGCCGTGGCCGCCGCCGCCGCCGGGGCAAGCCGACGGTTACCGGTGTTGCCAACGTCGCCGGTGAACTCGGAGGTGCGCCCTCCGCCCTCGCCGCGGGCGCCGTACCGGAAGAAGTCGAGCACATGTAAAGGCTCCAAGGCAGCACGCCCCAAAGTGTTTGGGTGTTCGCAGTGCCCGTCAACTTTCTCCCAACAGTTCAACCTCAACAAGCATGTGAGGGCCGTGCACGAGCGACGCCGGCCGTTCGAATGCTCTGTGTGTCATGCGCGCTTCCAACAGAAGAGTCACCGCACAATGCACCACCTGGCCGTACACGAGAAGCTGCGTCAGTTCTCGTGCGATCAGTGCAATGCTTCGTTCAGTTGGAGAGGAGTGCTGAAGAAGCATCGCAAGAGCATCCACGGCATTACGGAGTGAGCTGTGTTTTTTTTTTTTTTTTTTTTTTTTCTTTTTGCGTGTTATGGGCTTATGGGCGTTTGATTGTTGATTTTTGCATCATTTTTATTATTATTGTTTGATTTGATTTGAATTGGTGAATTGCATCCGCTGTGAAGAGGAAGCTGTTGCTGTGGACAGGAGCACTCGGAAGAGTGTGCGCACCAAAGTTGTGAATATGTGTTGGGAGTGCGTGCAGGTGTGAATGGGATGCAGCGGCAGCGGGCGTTTGTGCTTTGTACTTGCATATACCTACGAAGCAGGCGTTGTGTGGTTTTGTTTGTTGTTGCTGTTTTTGCTTATGTTTTTCCTTGTTTTCTTTTTTGCACAAATAGCGGCGCTCGCTCGAGCGCGCTGTTGTTGTGAATAGTAGTAAAGGAGTGGCTGATTTGTGAATTGTACATGTGCATTACCAGACCTGGCGCCACGAGCAGCAGCTGCTGTGCTGGGTGGCGATATGTTGAGTGCGCAGAAATAAATGCGGTGCTGTTTGCTGCGGCGGGGGTGGTGTGCGCTCTGCGCTGCTGTGCTCGAGATGAGCAACTGGCGGTTTGCAGTGGGTGCAAAGTTTTTTGCATTTGCTGCGACGAATGAGGGAGCGCGGAGGCGATTTTTTTTTTTTAATTTCTTGGTTTTGGCGACGGCGGTGTGCGGTGGCGTTTGGGTGTTGATCAGTCGGGCAAGGTAGTAATAATTAAGTAATTTGGGGCGAGATTATATGACGGAGATATGCGGAGGATACGCGCCCTCGAGCTCGAGAGCGCCGTCGACGATACCAATAACGGCGCGCTATCGCATTAGCGCGCACGGCGGTGGAACGTGCGACTGGGGGTACAGAGGTTAAAGGGTTAACCTCCGGTGCCGCGGAAGATAAACAAAGCGAAAAAGCACGCAGCGCTGCCCAAGCGCAAGCGCAAGCGCAAGCGCAAGCGCAAGCGCAAGCGCATGCACATGACGTGCACACTGCAAAGCGCACTTCTCGTGCACGCGTGTACTGCACCGGTGCGAGTTGTGCACTTTTGATTGACGTGCTTTGATAGAGGCGCTTCGCGCGGCGCCAAGAGGCGTGGTGCTTGTTCTGTGCAAAAGTGGCTAAGTTAGTGCAACACCGTACGCCACTCGCGAGCTTTTCCCCCCCCCCCAAAAGCTGTATAAAAAATAGATTCCACAACGCGTGCGGTAATGGCGCAAGGGAGCACCGACCGCCGTGCGCCCCCACCCCCCCCCCCCCCGGCCCGCGTCGCCGCCCACCAAATCTCCACCCCCCGAGATGGGCACGTCCGAAACCTTTCTCTCACTCCTACGTGCGTCTCGAGAGCGCGCACCCACCGCTGTTGCCGCCAACCCCGCACCGCCCCCTGCCGCGTTCGTAATAATATGTGCATAAGGGTTCCCCTCACAATGACACACTGCTGAAAATCATTACTTTATCTACTGCGTGCCGATGAGGCACTCTATAATAGCTAAAGGGTTAACCCTTCGTGAACTTACAAGCTCGCAATGCGCCGCGTGTAGACGCACTCTCACGCCCTAGATATGCCCGCCACCCATAGCCGCTCCCCTCATTCAGCGCTCCGACACATGTGATATGAAGTTCATATTATGAACGGCGTGGGAGACTGCTGCGTCACACCTGCGCGCAGACGTATGGTATGAAGGGGAGGCAACGCAGCGTGCTCTATTTTGTACAAGTGCGCAAACAGCGCTGCCGCAGCCGGAGCGATTGCCGCTGTCAATGACGACTCGTTTCGCGCGGATGAAGGCGCGTAATTTGATGTCGTCAACACAAGGCAGTATGACCAGACGCGCGCCCTCCACTGCCACAGTGCGCGCACGCACGCCGACGAGAACGTATCTCGGCGCGCTCAAACGTGACTGCGCTGGGGCATGATGGCGACTTGCTGCTCGCCCATTGGCATACACGCCCAACTGGCGCCGGCGAAGTCGCCACTCATGGCGCGCTGTGAGACGCTGCGCGTGGTTATAGCCACAACCCTTTTTGGCTAAAAGGTTTCCCCTGACGTGTCTCACAGCGCACCACGTTGCGCGCGCTGTGGAACCTCGTTCCAACCTCGCTTCGCCATGTTACAACATTCCCGGCTCCTACTGTGTGACTGACTGTTGTTTGGCGCCCTTTTTCACCATCACTCTACAGTACTGCTTCCTGTCGTGCTCTACTGACGGCGCTCACCATTCGCGCAGGCGCGTATGCACACCAAACGTGCTTCCTCCTTCGTGCTGGCCCCACTGTTGCTTTCCACAACTTTTACTGCCGGAGAGTACTCACGTAGTCGTTTTCGTTTGTCGTCCCTCGGGGCGCCGTCACGCACACCACCCCACGCACACTGACACACACAGTGCGAGCGTGTGTTGTCCCATGATGCTAGAGGGGCATGGTCACCGTGGGCGGCCCAATTGCTCTTCGGATGCTTTGACAGCGTGCGCTTCCCCTCCACGCACCTGGCTGGCATGCGTTTCGTTACGTGCAGAACAGCGTGCTACAGTGCTACACATTGCTGCACCGAGCGCCCGTAGCTCTATCTACTGCGCCCCAACCAGCACCATGTCTGTGGTATCGCCGTTTCACGGGCGCTGGCCGCATGTGCGCGCGCGCGTGCTGACAGCTTGTTTTTGTTGTAACTCTGCGCTCGGCGACAAGCAAAACGGCGTGCTGCCGTGCATGGAAGCAACGAGCAACTTTTGATTTGGATTGCCAGCTGCAAGCGAAGCAGCGAACGGCACCAAGCGCTGCTTTGCAGGGCGCCGCACCGACAGCCAAAAAAGGGGGGCAAACATGTTTTCAAGGTCAAAGCTGTGAGCGCTCAGCGCAACAACGCGCGCCATGGGCTCGCGCGTTGCGTTTGGCTTCGCTCCCGCGAGCGAGATATTTGTTTTCTTTCGCGCTTATTTTTTCTGGACAGCGCGCACGCCCCCGGCGCTCATTCTGCGGCGAGTCGCAAGTGCCGCCACAGACAAACGCAGCCTCACTTTGTCGCATTTCGTGGTGCTGCGTGAAAGGCATCACCGTTACGCGCCCGCATGACGACTGCTCTCCTCTTGAGTGGCTCCACAGCGAACAGCCCCCAAAACCCGCACGCATGCGTCACGCGTAGATCTTCACATGAATTACATCAACTGCAATCTTGTCCGCCTTACACCACCGCCGCCTTACACCCTACCGCCGCCTCACAACAAATCGCCACTCTTGCAGACAAGTGCCGTTGCCAGCGCGCCAACCGTGCACCTTCGCACGTGTACACGCGCACAGCTGTGCTCATGGACGCCGCCCGATGGCGCTTCCCAACAGATTCGCCTCAGCTTTGCCCAAATGCATGTACCCATCGACATCATCCACTTGCACCGCTCTGATTGGCTGCAAACAGCATGCGCAACGAATAGAGCCGTTGTTGTGTCGTGTCGAGCAACACGTGGAGCACCACCGCACACAACAAGCTCGCGTATTTCCACCTCGCTGCAGTTCCTACTCTCCATCGCTGCCCACGTCGGGTATTTCACAACCTCAACACCGCCCCCATTGCATTCATTTCTCCATTCGTCCACACACTTCTATTCAGAGCACCCGCCCCGCCGCTTCCTTTCTTCCTCTTCCCTCCTGTACCATCCATCCGAACAGATCGCCCATTCACCCTTGCCCCTTCTACAATACCCTCGACCGCACAATGGCCGCCTCCCAAACCGATGTCAGCGCAATCAGCGATGCTCTGCGCCAAGCAGCCGCCCAAGCCGATAACCTCAGTATTTCACAACTTCTCATGGACACCGCCCGCGTCCAAAAAATGACCGCCACTCACCAAAAGCTCCACATCGATTATTCCCGCCAGCTCCTCACCTTGGACACTCTCCACAACCTACACCGCCTTGCCGATGCCACCGATCTTCGTGCTCACATCAATGCCATGTTCGCTGGTGAGAAGATCAATTCCACCGAGAACCGAGCCGTTTTGCACGTTGCCCTGCGCGCCCCGAAATCCGCTTCCATTTATGTCGATGGTGTCGATGTTGTCCCCAACGTGCACAAAGTGCTCACCGATATTAACGCCTTCACTGACAAGGTTCGCTCTGGCGAGTGGTTGGGCGCCACTGGCGCCCCGCTCACCGATGTCGTCGCCATAGGCATTGGCGGTTCCTATCTGGGGCCGGAGTTCGTATTCGAAGCGCTTCGAATGCATCCGCCCGCCGTCAAAGCGGCCAAGGGAAGGCGCCTGCGCTTCTTGGCAAACGTCGACCCCGTTGACGTTGCGCGCGCGAGAGACGGCTTGGACCCGGCCACCACTCTGATTGTCGTCATCTCAAAGACCTTCACCACCGCCGAAACCATGCTCAACGCGCGCACCATGAGAGCATGGATTGTCGATGCGCTTGGCCCGGACGCTGTGTCGAAGCACATGATCGCGGTCAGTACCAATCTCCCTGCCGTTCAGGACTTCGGAATTGATCCGGCCAACGTGTTTGGATTCTGGGACTGGGTCGGCGGCCGATATTCCGTCTCTTCAGCCGTCGGAGTTGTGCCGCTTTCGCTGCAATACGGGCATGATATTGTGTCCGAATTCCTTGCCGGTGCGCACGATATGGATCAGCATTTCCGTTCTGCGCCCTTTGATTCCAATATGCCGGTTCTCATGGGACTTGTTGGTGTGTGGAATTCTACCTTCCTCGGCCATGCCACGCGCGCTCTTTTGCCCTACCAGCAAGCCCTTTTGAAGCTTGCCCCTCACATCCAACAAGTTGATATGGAGAGCAATGGCAAGAGCGTTAGACTTGACGGATCCGCGCTGTCCGTTCCGGCTGGACCAATCAACTTTGGAGAACCCGGAACAAACGGCCAACACTCGTTCTACCAGCTTATTCACCAGGGTCGAGTCGTTCCTTGTGATTTTGTTGGTGTGATTAAATCTCAAGTCCCCATTTCCTTGGATGGTGAGCCGGTATCCAATCACGATGAGCTGATGAGCAACTTTTTCGCCCAGCCTGATGCTCTGGCGTTTGGAAAGTCCGCTGAACAGTGCCGCGCTGAAGGCGTCCCTGAGGAACTGGTCCCTCACAAAACGTTCCCCGGTAACCGACCCAGTTCTAGCATGTTGATCGAAGAACTGACACCATTCACAGCTGGTCAACTTTTGGCATTGTTCGAGCATCGTACCGCGGTGGAGGGTTTCATCTGGGGAATCAATTCGTTTGATCAATGGGGAGTGGAGTTGGGTAAGGTGCTCGCGAAGGGAGTTCGGAAGCAGCTCCAAATGTCTCGAAAGGGCGCAAGCGTTAGTGGGTTCAATCCCTCCACTTCGGCGTTGTTGAAGAAGTATTTAGCAGGATCTGTGTCATCTTGAGCAGGAACGTATCGCCCGGTGCATTCTGAGCTGCTTGTAAGGTTGCATCTCGGCACGAATGCAAGCAAGCTTGTGGTACTGGAGTAGACGGTTAGCTAAAAAACGTTACGGAGTGTGTTCATACAGAGCTTTCTGAACGTACATTGAGACAGAAAAGCGCCGTACACACGGCGACTTCCACATTCATCAAGACATCCACCAAATCAATGAACACGCTTGAGTCGTAGAAACGTCTACGAGTCTAGTAAACCTTGGAGCATTTCTATCAACTCTCTAACGATATGTGTTCGCGACAGAAAGTTCAGCGCATAAGGGTTCATCTGTAACAGTCAGAGCTTAGTACATTCCGCGAAATTCAAATAAGTCCAGTAGACCGCCGGCCTAGCTCGCGAAGAGCAAGGCAGGTCAAAGTCGAAGAAGTAGCTCATAGAAGGTGGAGTAGAGTAGCATCCAAAGTGATAGTACCGAAATAACAAAGTAAAACTCAAACAACAACAACTTCAGGATTTAAAATGTGAAATTTACCATAAATCCACGAAATTCAATAAGTCCAAAAAGGACTTCTTAGCCAAAACAACACATTCAATAGCTTGATGGCCACCATTTGCGTCCAGCACGCACAGTAGAGGATTATTGATAGAACGGTAAAGATTCCTTATAAAAGCTTCTTCGATATTATTCCAAACTGATTCAATCTTTGCATCAAGCTCGTCCACAGTTTCAAACTGCTTCCAACCCTGGTACACATTTCGACCTATAGTACCCGAGACATTTTCGATTAAATTTAGGTCCAGAATATGAGCAGACCACCGTAGAAAATCCACCCTCTGGCGTGCTATCCACTCTTTGGTGACCTTAGAACGATGAATACAGGTTCCGTCATGAACCAAAGTCCACTTTTCTCCCAGTATTTTTGCAGCAAACGACAAAAGGTTTTCATCAATTAATTTCATATTGTCATTAAATCTCTCAATAACCTGCAGTTCCACTACCTCCAAAGCACCGTAGTAAGAAACTGCTTCCTAAACCATTACAAATCCTCCTACCATATTGCTTTTAGAAAACCACCTTGGTTCTATGCCTAAATCATGCCAATACATGCAATTCACATCAGGTAAATCCAGATTAAACTTCATTTCATCCGTCAAAATAATATTATTTCAGTCAAAAGTTTCTGATTGAAGTTGCTTCCTGGCAAATTCCATTCTTTGATTTTTTTGTGATGCTTTAATTTCTTGTGCTTGAGATGAGGGACATTATGAAGTATTTTTTGAACAAGGCGGGTTGTGAAATGTAGTTCCATGTCAAGACGTATTTCATTGGCACTAAACTCACCAGTCAGAGCGTCACGAATGATTCGAAGCTCCGTTTTCTCGTAAGCTTACGGTTATTAGCTCTTGAATATTTGCGTTTGGATCTGTTGGAGTTGTTCAAAACGTTTTAAACAGCTCTGCTGAATCGAGGGACAGCATTATCAATTTCTAGCTCCCTGAGCGGTTTATGTCGTAAGGCTAGAATGATGATGTTTTCTCTGTCAGTGAGCGCTTTACCGCGAGGCATTATTTGCAACGTTTATTTAAATTTTCTTCCCCATGAACTGTTTAGCATGGCTTTGTTGTTGTGGTAGACGTTTTTTGCTGCAGATACGACAACAAAGGCGCCAAAACAAATTAAAAAACTTTTTGGATTTATTGCATTTCGTAGATCTATGTTATATTTCACATAAAGAAGTTTTTAAAAGTGTGTTCTATAGTTTAAGGTGCATGCTTTACCTGTTCTGAAAGTAAACTACACCAGTCGCTATATGTTATCGCAGTTATCTCTCCTCCACCGGCCTTGCTCTTCACGAGCAAGGCAGGCGGTTTGGTGGATTAATTTGAATTTCGGTGAGTGTACAGAAGGTGGCATATATACTGGACAGAATACCGCAAAAACGATGTTGAACGTGTCGAAACCCAAACACTACTAGGCTACATGTACGGTATGCAGTGATGATGGTAGATGGCCATGGGGCATATATATGCAATGTAGTGGAATACTACGTCCTTTGGCCAACTGGGGTAGTAGTCTACTAGGGGGTAGTAGCGGCAGAGAGCCAGCCACTGGGGTGACAATCCACTGGGTCTACTAGTGACGCGGGCACCAACTGGCAGCGAGGCGCAATGGGCGGGCGCTATCTCAAGTCCCTACAGGTCGGAAGAATGGTAGCAATGCCTTGGAGGCCTTTGGAGTTCTACTGGCTGCATATGGCGGCAAGAAGACGGTGGGGGTGCTTGTCTTTACGCTTCAGAGAACGGCGGCACTCGAGCCAACCAATATGGCTGGTGAGACGCTCTGACCTCCCGAACTATCCTAAAAAATTACATAAAATTAGCTAAATAACAATACCTATGGCCGCAGTTTCTTGGCACTCGCACTGTCCCCCCGTATCTCCTGCATAGGCACCCAGCTTGGCGACTTGGAATATTTCGGCCAACAATTTTCTGACCTCTGCCAGCCCAGCCCCATGGTTACTTCACCACTGCACCTGCCCAATGGTCATTCTCCTACATGCAACCAAAGGAAGTGTCCCTTTTCTCTAGTTCACAGATAGTAGTGATGAAGATAACAAATATATTGAAGTAGATCGAAGTTGCCAGAAGTGGCGCAGAGTAAAACGGTTGAAAACTATCTCGTTTTGATATCCTAGCACTTCAGATAACACGCTGGTCCCCATTCACGAGATGTGCCCATTTTCGCTCTCAAAGAGCAAGAAACACGAGATATTCCTGTTCTCTTTCTCAACGAGCAAGAAAGGAAAACGAAAAGTTAGTGTTACGCCCAGCTTCAGAGCTTCAGAGGAACATAGATATTGCTGAGACGACAGAAGTTGTGGCTGCATATGGTAGTTGAAGACCCCATTCCGGTGGCAATGACCACCGTGGCAGTGACAAGCCAAACATCAACAAAATTGCATTGCTTCGTAGCCAATAGATGAGCACCAACCACCAAAACGACCAAGGTCGGCCTTCATACCACCAAAATAAACATAGATAACACAAATACACCGACCAATGACCGTTTGTTCAACTTTAACCGGTCCTGCAAGCCCAACAAAGAACCCTTACGCGATACCTGTGAGTGGAAGACACTGCCTCTCATTCTTTACTTCGTCGTCGTCTTCATCTGTCTTGAATACTATTTGTCAGGGGTGTATTTCTGACTGAATTTAGTCACTACCTTTGTAGACATTAGTCATAGATTTTTGGCAAAACAATTTAGACATTTTTGTAGTCATGGCCTTTATCAGAATATACTAAGGCACGTTGTAACTTGAGTCATTTTCAACGCTTTGGACAAAAGTGGTTGTTTTTAAGATCCTTCGTTATGAACAAAATCGCTATCTAGACATTTAGCTGCAGCTTAAGATGCCTGTGCAGAAAGTGCGGCCCTTACAATGCTACATAAAAGCTTAGGACTGATCAAATCGATTCGTTCGTTGGAATCCTTCCAAAACTCCAACGCAACACTAGGCTTTCTCTTCTTATATGCCTGGATAGTAGATTAAATCCATCAATGAAGAATACTAAACACAGATTTCAACTCATTAGCATGAAATCTGAGAGAACTGTTAAGCTCTACTGCCTCACGCACGACGGCATTCGGAGAACGTTTTTGTATTCTCCATCTCGCTATCTCTAAAATCCAGGAATTGCATACCACATTCTTTCAAATCTGAAATAGCAGCGATTTGAAACAAAATAACTCTTCTAGGCTCCCTTA
Organism: Gracilariopsis chorda; assembly: GCA_003194525.1. Classification (NCBI taxonomy): domain Eukaryota; phylum Rhodophyta; class Florideophyceae; order Gracilariales; family Gracilariaceae; genus Gracilariopsis; species Gracilariopsis chorda. The sequence goes on from NBIV01000137.1 coordinate 71,402, forward strand.
TGTCACGAGATGGATTGTAGCTCGTGCCATTTGAGAAACGTCCGTCCTGTTTTTCGGAGGCCGGAATTCATGTAGCTGTATTGGAACTCACTCGCTGCCAGATATGACCCAGCTTCGCTTAGATTCGGTTTGCTAAACGTATCTCCAATCTTTTTGCATGATGCTTAAGGAGGCTGCAGTTTCATGCTTCGTCACGTTCATTATTGGTATGTGCAGTACTTGTTCTACAGGGGAAAGCTTTTGGTCTTCCATGGTCAAGCGCACTATCCAAACCATTTTCGAAGAGTGAGGCGTTATCATCAGCACCAGAGTGAACGTCCATATGTCCAGCCATTATAAGGAGAGTGTCACAAAGCTCACGGATTATACTTGGAGAACAAGGGAGTGTCACTTTACGATCGGCTTCTAGTTGACGTGCCACTCTGCGCAGCTCAGCAAGAAGAAGAATAAATTCGCCCATTGTGTTTCTCTGTTCAATATTGAGGTGCAAGAGTTCATCATGTCCAATTTGTAAGTTCTCAGTGACAGCTCAGATATTATCTATTCTTCCAAAGTATGCCACCATTTCATTCAGCCTCGAGTGCCATCTTGTCGGTATGTCGTACTTCAGCGTTTGGATGCGGTCACTGGTTACTGCTTCCTCCAATTTTTTCTGAATTGAAATCTGTCAAACGTTTGGAAGATGATTAAAGTAAGTAGTAAATTTGTTTGCGTGTGCCATAAACTGGTCCCAAGGTGTTCCATCTTCAAAGACATCTTTCACAGCAAGTTCAAGTATATGAACAATGCAAATTAGCTAACCGATATAGTTAGTTAGTAAATCGACAGCCAAAGCAGAAGTGGCTTCGTTATCACTTTTAGCAGCAAAGACATGAATATCATCGCCGCCAAGAATACTGCTTTGATTGACAACTTCCTCGAAGACGGCCCGTAGTATTTCTCCGTTCTTTGATGTGTCTCCAATATGCAAGGTCCAAATTGGAACACTTTTTAGAGTCAATGTCTTGTAGACAAAGTGCCAAGTTATAAGTAGAGTATTGGGGCGCCAATTGCAGCACTCTAGCCATCGACAGTGAGACATCCTCTTCTGATTTGTTAACATACTCGATCAGTACTGAGCAGACAGCATAATACGTATTAAGCAGGTGTTTTGTAATGGAATTTTGTTCGCAAAGTGAAGCCGGCCCCCACAGATATCCACGAATCCATGCAGTACTTGTGATCCAATTCGAGACAGTGGAGATTCTGTTACACAAGCAAACATAACTGATCCAACGGCTTGCATAATTTTGGCATACAATGACCCACTAAATGCTGAAAGAGGTGGTTGACCAGCACGGTTCCGGAAAAATGTAGAAATGGAGGTTGTCTTTCTCTTCTGCTGCATCTCTTTTCTCTCCTTCTGAATGACAAGTTCGATTTGGCCTGCAGATGCTTGAAGAATGTAAAGGTGTTGAATGCTTTCATATAGCAGCTGGTGGATGATTACTATAATGAGTTATTATATTTGAACTCGATCTGTTCTTGTTAATAGAACCAACGTAGTCACAAAGGGTGCACTTTAATTGAACCTTTCGACAATTGTTCGTAATCATCGCAGCTTTTGTGCTCCAAACAGACGTTTTGGCCTGAGGCGTTGACGAATGAGATGAAGGTCTTCGCCACAATTGAGATTTTCGTTGTTTTTGCAAAAGCTTTTGAGCTTTCAATTGCATAGGAGAAGCTTCTGTGACTATGCTGGGGTTCGCTGGTGCAGCATTGGAAGCGTTCGAGCTTCTTCGCGGCTGTGTAGAAGGTGAAATAGACGGCTTCTTGCGCTTTGACATATTTGGTAGTGGCGATATATACCAAAGTCGTAAAAGATATCGATCGTAGAAGAAGGTTTGTCTCTAATATCATCTAAGCGTCGCCGTCGCGGAGACAAAGTACGTATTCATAACGAACATTGGACAGTGATAGGATTCTTTCTGGGTTTTTGAAGATCATCTCACGTCTCATTGTAGCTGTATTACTGCAAAGTCGACTTTGGTTTAGAATGTGACCACCCTGACTTACTTTTTTCTCGAAATAAAAGTCAGTCAGTCAAAGATATGGGAATTTGTGGCGTAGTCAGTCAGTCAGAAATACGGGCCTGCTATTTGTGCGTTGTAATGTTTGAGGATTCAAAAATCTGATGCAGCAGAAATTAATGGTGTTTCACAGACCCCGGTGGTGCATCTCCTTTATGTAGTAGTTGGGGTGTTACTCGAAGTCGTTTGCAAAGGTTTTGAAAGCGGTTTTGATAAACTGGTTTTGTTAGAATGTCAGCTTTCATTTCCTCGAAGGTTATGTTAATATGTATTATGCGATTGAACATGATGATGCAAATAATGGTGGCGTATATCTATGTATTTGCCACGTTTTGCTTGATGCTTGAATCTGCAATCATGACCGCGGATCGATTGTTGATATTGTGTGGTGGCGGCTGTACCACTGCCATGTCTGTGTTTCCTAGCAGTTTGAGTATCCAAGTTGTGTGTCTCGTTGCATCCGGGGCTGCGATATATTCGGCTTCTGCCCTTGATAGGGCCAGTACGTTTTGTTTTTTTGAGGCCCAAGAAAAGGGAGTATGGTTGATGCAATGAGGACTACCAGAGATGGACTTGCGGTTCTTGGCGTTTGCGAAATCAGAATCGCTGTAGACGTGGAAATCGTTAACATTGTTCCCGGGTGACTTCGTGAAGAGCAATCCGTGCGTTCTGGTCCTCTTCAGGTATCTTAGTAGGCTTTTCAGAGCTTAATGATGATGTTGTTGTGATGCAGCCAGGTTTTGAGCCAGGCAGTTAGTGGCGTTGGTTATGTTCGGGCGCGTGCTATCCCTTATGTAGCGGATTTGCCCAAGTGTTTGGCGATAATTGGTAGTTTGTTGTGGAGAGAGGGGTTTGGTGTCTTCTTGCTGGTCCAAGTGTTTGATGGTATTGTAGGGCGTTGAGTTGAGGTTGCAGGTACTCATACCATAATGTTGCAATATGGCGTCGATGCTATCTGGCTGGGAGATGTGGGTGCCGGCGTGGGTTGGGGTAATCTTCCAATTGAGAAAGCGCGTCGGGGATACAAGCTGTTTCATTTTGTACTTGGTGAGCAATTGGTGATAGAGGTTATCTATGAGAGACTGGTATTAAGCTAAAAATAGGAAGTCATCAAATGTCGTGCTTACCATAAAGACTCCTGTCTTGGTCTTGCGTGTATACAAGCAAGGGTCATGTTCTGATCTGCAGTAACCTAATGATGTGAGGATGTGTTGTAACCAATGATTATAATCATACTCTGCCGGTGTTTATCCATGAATGTTGCCTACGAGTTGGCCATATGAGCCCTAGAGGTTGTATTTGCCGTCAAACGTTAGCATCTGCCCGACATATACTTGGGTTCTTATGTTGATAATGTTCATGACGATATGCCGATTTGATGTCGAAATGTTCTAGTGGTTTACTTAGCGCCGCCTACAGTGCAAAAAGCATGCGTTGAGTGGTGTGGTCGGCCTTGTACGTGGTTGTATGCTTTGGATCGAAGTGCAACCCCGTTTTCATTAAATATTCATGCAGATTACATCTGGCTTTGCGTTGCAGAATGTTTCCGTCTGTTGCACGTTTGTACCTATACAACATCATCAGTGCGATGATGAACTTTGCTGGCGGTTGGAGGTCCGGAGGCAGCCATTTGATGTTGTGATGGAAGTCGAAGTGTTCCAGTTCTTCATCGTGCATTTGTTTGCATTGGTACGTATCGGGGTATTTTCTGGCTTGTGGTAAGGTGGTGCGATGTGGGATGGTCAGTTGTGTGGTGTTTGGTGTGGGATTTTGGGTTGAGGGGCGATTTCTAAATGCTGTATGCTTCATGGCCACAGGGCCCGTATATTTGTGATAAGTGTGGTACTGCCAGTGGTGAGCACGACGTCCGTAAAATAGGACTTTTAGAATCTCCCTAACACATGAGTTCCAATAGGTGGTGGTCTCCCTAATATAGGTGCGACGACCGGGGGAATCCTGAAAAGAGATCTGCAAGCACCAAGCGCAGAGCGCGTTTATTGGGCAGACGATAATCCTACAGGCGTTGCTATGGGACGCGCTGGGTATCGGCGGCTTAGAAACCCCACCTAGAGGATGATGTAATATTGTCTCTGAAGGTGACTATCACGAGGTTGAACCAGACGAACTAGAAGAATCCTCGAGGGTACTTGGTTTACTTCCCCGGAGGTGGGGCTTCCAGCGGCGCACTATTTAAAGTGCCACCACCTGACCTCGACGGAAACTATCTACTATATCCTATATAAATATAAGTCAGGTTATCCTGCCTAATTGAATTATAATCCGCTGGAACAATTCCTCCGGAGTAATGTGCCGACGTGGAACCAGTTAAAAAATACTAGTACTCCATTAGGAATCATCCGTAACAGCCCACCTTTAGGAGCATGCACAGTACCCACTGTACTACAATAAGGTTGGAAATCTGTCGTTCTGGTGGTGTGGTAGGTGCAGGTGTACACATTCCAGATGATTATCTTTGTGAGGGAGGTTGCATAAATGTAACGCGCTGGGTCTACTCGGGCTTTTAACTTTTTTTTGGCGCGTAAATGGGAACTGTTCCCAGTTCGACAAAAGTGAACATGCGCTTCAGTGTAGGGGTGGTTTTATACCATTTCTTTTAAGAGTATGTGTTAGTACTGCTGTGAGGCATTAACTTATATTTGAATATCGTTTCTATAGCCGCATCTTCTCAGTGAGTATCGTCCAAGTTGGCCGTGGTCAGTAGCGCTCGAGCGCAGTCCATTAGGGTGCGAATCAGTCTCTCTGCAATTCTATTTTCCTGCAGCTGGTGCAGGGTTCGTAGGTCATGACGGACATGTTGTTTGTTATGTATTCTTTGCATGCTACGTGAGATGTATTCCTTGGCTTTGTCACTGCGAAAATCTTGCAGTGGGAGTTTCATTTTCTTTTTGATGTGGTGGGGCGTGTTTTCAACATAGGTATGTATTTCCTTGCGTTATTTGATGAAATACGTTATGGAAGAATTGCTGGCCGCCCATGCTACGATGCGCATGTGGTTTTTGCCGCGTTTTGAGGTCGGTTTTTTCCAGTCCACAGGTGTCCGAGCTGGCATACGTCCCAGGGGTATAGGAGTGGCTGGTGCGATTGTGTGGTGTTGGATATTGCTTGGCATAACTGCACCCGCTGCAAGTTAGTTTGCTGTCATGAGCTATACTCGTTGGAATGAGTGGGAGAAGGCAGTTATATGCCGTGAGTGCGAGTTTCCTTGGATGAGCGTGATTTAGCTTGACATACCAGTTTTATGTGCAGAGCTGTATGTTGGAGTGGCGCGGGAGTTACGTGGCATTGGTTAAGTTGCGGAGAGTGGCTGTCTTTGAGAGGTTGGAGCTGTGAGTGATAACGGGCGGGGGAAAGGCTGGCGAGGTTGCGCCTTTGTTTGCTGTTGTAACTCTTTGGGTACTGCGTGTCGCTAAATTATGTTGGGTGTTGTGCTTGTGTTTGCGTCGGGCCTTAGGCCCTGTAAGAGGTATAGCTCTTGCCATGTGAGCTTAGGTGGGGTTTAAAATCTTAGTGCATATTTGGTATTGCTTGTTGCATCAGGTTGCTTTGGGTATTAAATCTGGTGTACTGGAGATGGTGTCAACGAGGTACCCCGAGTTCTTGGTGAATGACACAAGACCATAGCGTGATGCCATGTCATGTACTGATAGGAGTTTGTGCCTTATGGATGTGTTGGACACACCATGTGTGATGACATGATTATTCTTGTGGGCTCGGAGGTGTAGCGTTCCTAACTGTGGGTGCACCGTGTCTGTTGTTGTGTTGCAGTGTGGGTTAGCGTTGGTTGTTGAAGGGCTTGCATGTGAGCGAATGGGTGGGGTAGTTGTGTTGGATAGCGCTGCTTTCTAGGAAAAACGTACCATTGGGTTCCGTGCCTGCGTCGGATGTGACATGGACTTGAGCATTTGTGGTGGGGGGTTTAGAGTTGCTGGTGGATAGTGAGTGTGTGGCAGAGCATGTGAGGGATAAGGATACTCGGGGAGATTTGTTGCGGGGCTGCCTTAGTGATACGGCTGTAGTGAGGATGTGAGTTCGGTTTGTATATAGTTCGCTTGGGGTTTGGTGCCTCTGAATTTGGGATGTCCTGAATCCCATCATTCTGCATCGGTGTCGTTGCATCGGACTCCCAATGACTTATGATGTGCAAAAAATTGGTGGAACAGGATTCTACGATACGGATAGGGTGGAAGGCGTGGTTATGGACGGGGATCATAATAGTTCGTCGACAGTCCGGTTGGGAATCGCTGTGATCGAAATTGAGGCTGAGATCCGGAGTCCCCGGTGGATCCCTGTGTTTGAGTTTGGATTGCAGAGCTTCGTTGGAATTGCGGGTATATTTTTTGTAATGATTTGAAGATTCGTGTGAATTGTTTGATCGTGTCAGGTTTGCTGGCTACAATGTGTCCGAGTATCAGATTGATTGTGGCATGTTTCTTCAATCCGTTGATGGGGAAATCGATCGTAGTTTCTTCTTCTGCTATCTTTGGCTATCTTGCTGCGACGGTTCTTTGTCGAATGGCCCTGTGCTCTTGTAGGTATTTGTCAAAGTCTGTTATCTTCTGTACTTCGAATTTCCCCGCCTTGGTATTCAGGAACGTGTGCTCTTCCTTCGTAGGTTGACTAATGTGCGCTATGATTTTCCAAATCAAATCGGGGATTAGGAGGCCAAGATTGTCAATGGATACGCTGCTGAGGACTGCAGAGAGCAGTCAATTTTGGCGCGAGTGGAAAAGGTCTAGACGTACTTCATCTGTAGGGGGTTCAGGGTGTCCTTTTAGAAAGGGAAGTGCCTTGATTGCAGCTGCATACGTTTTGATGGCAATGTACCATAATGCGTAGTTGCTGATATTAAGGTCACGGAATTTATGTGTTTTGTCAGACGCCATTGTAGGAAGAAATAATTGTAGGGTGCTGGATATTGGTAGAAAGGACGGGAGAGTAGAGCGCGGGGTTGGAGATTGTAGGTGCTGCGTAGTGTGATGCGGAGTATGATAGTCTTGAGCGGTTTATATAGCGTTGTTGTAAAGCTCTTTGATCATTGGATCTTGGCAGAGTTCTCGCCCTTGTCAGCCGGCTAGGCGGCGGTCCTTGCTTGGCTTTGTTGTGGTGGGAAGTTTAAATGTCATAGGAAGGGGTTACAGGGTTATGTGGGTTCTTTAGCATGAGGCCCTAGACTGGGAGTGGAAGACAGCTCTCATTCTTTACTTCGTCGTCGTCGTCACCTGCCATAAATACTATTTGTGCACTGTAATGCTTGAAAATATCAACAACCTTTGTTAATGAACACAGCGGAAACAGAACCAAAAAAACATAACCCAGGCCACGCTTGAAGCCAAAAAGAATAACAAAAAAAGGAACAGCTGGCATCAAGACCAAAAGTCTGATATTCCAACCGAAAAAACAAGAAAACCAAGCACGACTTCACAAGCAGACCAAGATCGAGCGAAGACGAAAGACTAAATCAGAAACAGAAAACCACCGAAACGGTGTTTGATATACGTATTGGTGTTGAGAACACGGTCCAGCAAAAGTTTCAATTCTTATGAATAATGATCTATACGGACGAAGATGTAGAGGCAGAGCTTTGCTGGGGTCTGGGGTCAAGTTGTGGGCTGTACTGACCGGCATTAGATCGGAGGCCAACCCCCGGCGTCTTTTCTAGACAAAACAAGTATTTAATATGCTCTACTATTGCATAGTGCTATGTTCTACCAGCTTGGCAGGACGCTCGAGTTACGTAACAAATACTCCCATTGAACACGCAAAACGCTTGTTCCATCACCAATACTAGTTTCTACTAGACGGTCCCCGTGCACTGGGTCAAGCTTTACAAACATATCACAGGAATGGTATGGGTGTACTTTTCACATTTGACAGAATGACTGTGACGGTTGCCGAGTTGAGGAGCCACCATGCCCCTCTCTCTTTTCTTTCTCTTTCAGGTCAGTGTTCGTACATCCCCCGCTGAGTTTTTCTTGCGCCTACCATCTTGCCTCGCCTCGTCATCACATCTCTTCATCATCCTAACCTTTCCCTCCTGTACGGCAGACGTTAATCGACATGGACGCCATCCAGTCCCCTGGAGAATACCCCAACATGTCAAATGAATCCATGAAAGAAGCGTCGATCTGCCAGTCGTCACTATTTTCCCAGCCCTCCATCCGTCCCAGTCTACCCTCGTTCTCTCGTGAACCCCGGGAGTACCGCAGAGGGTTCTGGTACGGGTACAAGACGGCCGTATGCAACTTTCGTGAGGCGCTACAGAACTTCATAAAGCGCAAGAAGAAAGGCCGTACGTGCTCCAAAGATGAGCGTCGCTCCTATTTTTAGAGTAATGGTGCTTTTCTCCTCTTGTTCCTTATCATTACTTCTTTTCAAGTTCGCCACTTCGATCGTGCGTTGGTCACCCTCTCTTCGAGGACGAGGTGGAAGCTCATGAAGAGATGAAGTTGAAGCTCAGAAAGGAAGATCATGGTATACCCCTTTGGAAGGGATGATGGACACTCGAGAAGAAGAAGAAGGAAGAAGCTCAGGAAAGAGAAGAAGTTGCATTATGAAGAGAACAATACCCCTTGCATAGAAGGAAGGAAGTGCCTTAAGACAAGAAGAAGAAGTAGAAGGTAAAAATTGGCATAGTGAATCAGAGTTTACTCCCGTCTATCGGTCGTGGCAATCGAATAAATTTCCATGTTCTACTCCCCTAATCGGAGGTACGACAGTCAAGCTATGTTGGGTCTTCCCCTCTCACGAAGAAGGTCCCCCGCTACCCTGTGGTCCAGGTGGGTTTCTGCCATACGTCATCTGCGCGATCACGGCGTCCTGCATCTGCGTGAGGTTACCGCCCCCCTCGGAATGATCAATCCCCAAGTCCGACAAGAACTAGGAGATGATCGCAGCACGGTTGGACCCGGTAACCGTCACCATCGATGTTACCCCGGCTCTCGGCACGGCTCTGAGGCCGAACCACCACCGTGAGAGGCACCACCACCATTTGGGACTTGAATGGGCATAGCAGTAGAAGGGACAGGCTGTGACGGCATCGCTGGAACTGGTACTGGAGGCGTTGAAACAGCGTAAGCAGGTTGGCCCGCACTCTCTGGAAGAGGAAGGATTCCACCGCCAGTCGCCCTCACGCCCGTCCAATCATCCATCATGGGATCAGGCTCCTCATAAAAGATGAAAGTAATCTTCTGTCATGAAGTATCCCCGCGGATGATCAGGTGGAACCGCGCGTTCAGGGTCCCGCAACGCAGCTGCTTCCACTTCGGTGACGAAGTTTTGCTCCCACGGGCCGTAGAAAACGTAATCTCCCGCCAACGGCGTACGTTGCCCCAGTGAAGGATAGGAGAGATTCATCCCCTGCCGCCATTGAATCCAATGGAAGGGCACTGCATTCCAGTCTACCTGGTCCATAGCATCCAAAAAGGAGATTACTTCGTTATGGTTGCCACCACCTCCTAAGAAGACGGAGAGATCAAGAGCACAGATACCGGCTCAAACCATCGGAGGAAGAAACCACCGTCGGTACTGGTCGTTGCATACTTCAACTAGAAGGAAGGCTGCAGCGCTAGCTACCCATCTGTGAGGACGACGGACCACCAGCCGGAAAACGGATTTTTGCACATTCTACTACCGATGTAGGTGATAAACGGTGGAAGCTCAATGTAGCAACCCCAGCATGCTTCGTAAGTCGCCCAGATCCTGGGGAGAGGCACGTGACACCCACGCATATACCTCGGTCGGATGCGTTTGGCTTAAATGTTTTGATACGGAATCATGTGTCCATATCGGGAGCGTGCTGGACGTTCGAAACGGATCATCTGTAGAAAGGTGGACCGCAGCAAGCGAAGAGTGTACCGGAACTCCGCACGGATGATGGGAAGAGCCCAGCACAGATACCTCTGGTTAACCTGAGCGGCATGCCCACCGTTTGGGATACTTCTCTATAAGTTGGCTAAACGGTCTCCGTGACCAATCTCGCCTTGAGTGCGGTAGAAGCCACGTCTGATACTCTCCCGGCATCGGGTTCTGCAAAGACGTCCGACCCAGTCGATGATATGCTAAACGGATCATGACACTCTGGCCCTGTGTATCGTTCTTCTCTCGTTGGTGTACCCTCAACTGTGCAGGCAGGGCTACGCAGCTTCGCCAGTTGAACCTGTAGGTTACCCAAATATGGAGATCTCCCGGAACTATTCCGTTGCCATCAGCGTAATTCTCGAGCAAGTCCTGGTTTTGAGCCCCCGTTGGGTGAAACCATGGCACCGCACGATATCGGGTAGGTTCAACTCGTGGGGCCACGGACACTAACTCATCTTAAGATGGCCACGTACTCGCCATCAGCGCGGTGAACGGAGCGCTCGGAGTTGCTGACGACGCATTAGCGGCATTACCCGATTGATTCGGTGGGTTTGGTTGATTGGTCTAATAAACCTGTGGAAGGAGAGGCGCAGTGTGGAAGCAAGAGAAATAGCCGTTAATAGGAGCCTGGCCACCATTGTTGGGATTATTGAAACTCATCGTCAGAGAACGCGCAGAAGAGGGAGAAATCAGAAGAGGTGGATGAGAAACGTCGAGTTTGTCGGTGATAGTAGAAGAAATATTCGCTTTTGAGTGCTGCTACCCGGAATGGATTGAGTGCCCGCTCATGGCGTTTATTTACGCGGTCCTGCGCGACACGTTGAAACCTAGCTACGAGACGTTTTCGCGCCTCAGGAGGGGGATATGTAGAGCAATGCCCTTAGTAGTGATTAATCGTGAAGCGCGCTCATACATGCCTCGTGACGAGAGTTGGATTTAGACAAGTATATGGGAAGTAATTCCCCAATGGGCTGGCCATGGCACACTTGAAGTCGTGCTAATTGGACACTGGTGACAGTATAACGAGTAACACACGTGTACGTGTGCAGGTACCCCTTTTTATGAATACTGCTACCACTATTTATTTATTTATTTAGTTGTCTATTTTCTTCTCTATCTACATATGTAGTGCAACGCCCTCAGGGAGGGATTCTTGGTACTTGATTGCTTTCCCGATATTATCGGTTGTGTAGTGTGTATATGAACTACGCCCCACAATGGTGGGTATGGACACGTGGGACACGGTTTTGGGTCAATTGGCGGTTGGCCACAGTAGAGGATGTTGCCACGAAATGTGGAGTATTTTAGTTAATATTATTTATTATTTTCACACCCATTTCTGGGGAGCTAGTACTTAGTGCGACGGCGCACTGCCGTCGCACCAGTAAACCTTCCCCAACAAGGGACCCCAACCTGGGGAATTAGCTCTAGTTGTTGCCGCTTGCGCGCGTACTCTACTCCTCCTTGGAGGGAAACGCCGTAAACCACGGGACATCTAACCCCCTTGCACATCTAAAGGGACCCATCACTGGGAGTATAATTGTTCCAATTGCATTGGTGTTTCGCCCTGTATAGGGATATTGTTACAGGCATCGCCGTTCGCCCCCGTGGCTCCCGCGACTCACTTCGTACTCTCTTCCTCCTCTTCGCCCTTCCGTTTCCCCTAAAAGTTTAGGGTAGCACCTCCCGCTATCCGCGGCCCTCGTGTGCGCATCCGCTCACACACCCCCACTTACGTGGAAACATACCTCTACTGAGAATCACACCCCGCTCACGCGGATACCGATTCTTCGCCTTCACCTCCCTGCGCAAGTCGCGACAGGTGTCCCTGGTCTTACAAACCGGCTTTGCCGTGACACCTCTGGGAGGGCTTTACCCAACTGGGTTCACCTCGTGAGAGGAAGACCCCGAACGTCTTTCGGTGTTTTTCCCCTTTGGGGCATTGCACCACAAAGTGGTCTCCCGACCTAGAATCGGTTTTTGTTTTCCCTCTTACGAGGTTTATTTTTATCCACCGGAAATTCCGTGATCGTTTCCCGTCGTAACGGTATTTTCTCATGTCGAGAAATCCCTCCGATGAGGAGCCAGTGGTTACGCGTAGTCGCTCCCGCGACAACGCGGACATTTCCGCGAAGTTCGGTTCGTACCCCGTATCCCTATACGGACAAGTTCCAGCCGTACTGGCGCCGCTTCATCGCGGAATGATACCCCCGACCGGGAACCCCGGAACCTCCTTTTGCCCTCGTTATCACCCCCGCAGGGGAATGCAGCATCAACTCCGGCTATTGCCGCAGTGCCCCAGGCACCCCGGCCTGCTCCCGCTGTCGCGGCTTCAAGCCCCCGTGGAACGGGCGATAACAAGCCCCAGGGGACTTCCCTGGAATCCCAGGTCCGCGCTCTGTGGACCGCCCATGACACCATTGTAGTGGAACTAAAATCCCTCCAAGAGGTGGTCTCGGCAACCCCCGTAAAGGAGGTCGCCGAGGAACTCCGTATTTTACGGTCTGACGTCAACTCCGTGTTGGAGAGTTTGGGACAACACGCCACCTTCATCGAAGGAGTTGAAGCCCGATTTGATCGGATTGGTGCCCGCCTGGAGACGCTGGAGCAGTTCGTCCTCATGGACAAACCATCCCCGGATGATCCGGTAAACGAGGCATCGCACAACGACCAGCTTGCTGGGAAGAAGAAACGCCGTCATCGACGGAAACACCACCGAAAATATTCGGACTCCGATTCTTCGACATCGTCTGACTCATCCCAAAACCATTCGGTTAGCTCGAGCTCCTCGGACTCCGACTCGGAGGACGAGAAGCGAGGCTACTCCTCCCGCTCGAAGCGGTCATCGGCCACTGAAGGTGTGGTCCGAGCCCGCCAGAAGGGGAGAAGACACCCCGGTCTCCGGGAATTGAAACCGACAAACCCGGATTACCGGAAGCTTTTATCATACCGGTACTACCGGCTCGAAGACTCGTCACTTGGACGTACGCCCCGTGGTACGGGAAAGGTGCGAGAATGCATTAAGCGAATGCAGCTCTCGCTCCGCAACCAGTATTTCACTGGAGAGGACCCAGTCCTAGTACTGGATTTCCTATCCCGCTTTGTAGCGGAGGCCGATATCCTCGGTATGAATGAGGGACAAGCCTATTTGGCTTTACCGTATTTCTTACGGGGAGTGGCGGAGGACCAATACACCTCTGTCAGAGGATCTTCTCGTGCCTCCGAGGGAGGAGTTACTTGCTGGCCGGAGGCTGTGCAGTATCTTCTGCGCTCCTACGCCAACAACACCGCTATTCAGCAGGCTATCCTCGCTTTGCGAGATACACGCCAGCGTGCTGGAGAGACCGAGACCAATTACTCGGTGCGCCTTAACAAGGCTTTCCACAGATGTGATAACGTATACCCCGCTGGGGAGCGCAGTACCATGTTCATTGATGGTCTTAACCCGGCAATCCGGAGTTTAGTTACCCGTTATCGGGAGGACAAGCGGAGGATCACCTATCTCGAGCTGGTCCAACACGCCCGAGCGGAAGGGGATGCACTTCGTGCAAGAACTTCGAACAATCGGTCTAAATCCGCCAAGGCGTTGTTGCTGGAAAGCGAAGCTTCCTCTCTCCCGCTCACCGCGGATGGGAACCCTGGACAGGGATTTGATACCATGCATTTAGTGCAGGGGGATGGTGTGTCGATACCCACCAGTGATTTGCCGTCAACGACGGAGATGACCCGTGATACGGGAACGGAAGACCCCGTTTTGTACAGTGGTAACAGTCGGGTTCAACCCCAACGACTCCCGTTTTCAAACGGTCAATCCCGTTATCAACGGCCTGGATGGACTGACACCCGCCCTGCGGTTCGCTTCTCCGATTCTCGGAATAATAATCCGCGTGTCGCGGTGCTGGCTCTCATTTGCCACCTGTGCTATGCCCATGGCCATACCTCTCCTCAGTGTATTTGTTCACTGAAGGATATGGCCAAGGTGGTGGCAAATTATGAGGCCCTCACTCCAGAGGAGAAACGTTCCGTCCCGACGGCTTCCTACCTCCGTGCTAAAACGGACTTTTCCCACGCCCTACCACAGACCCCGCGTGCGCGACAAGCTTCATACACCCCGATTCGGGAGATCACGCAACCATCCGTTGCAACCCCCGCTTATGCGGATAGAAACCCCCGTCAACGGGATGAAGCACTCGTTGTCGAGGAAACCAACCCACCGCCGAAGGCGGAAAACTAACTGAGGGAGTCTCCCCTTTGGGAGAGGCGTCCTCAAGAACGAGGCTGTTGGCGCCCGAGGCGTCCTCACCTCGCTCCCGGGTGAAAGTCCTCTCGAGGAAACACAGCGCTGACGCGGACTCTGCCCACCTCGGTGTGTTGCGTCGCCCGTGGATACGGAGTAAAAATCCCCGGATTCCCGGTAGAGTCTTGGTCTTGCCCAAGCGCAATTATAAGGTCTATGCCGACCTTGGCCTTGACTCCCAGTTTATGGTGAGGTTTCTCACCGTCCTGGATACAGGTGCAGGCCCCAACTTTGTTGTGGAATCATTGTCACCCCCGCTTGTGCGGTCTCGTATCCACTCTGACGCGGTCCCCGACATTTCGGATGCGAACAACAATCCGTTACAAACGGTGGGCACAGTGGACCTCGTCGTGAGACTTGGTACCTCTGTGGTGAAGTTGGACTTCATCGTTTGCCGTTCATTGGCAGCACCAGTGATACTGGGATGTGATTACTGCGACAGATTTGTCAACACAATCAGGCCCCGCCTCAGGCGTGTAGAACATGACGACGGATCGTCGGTTCCGATTGTTCGCCGCCCGCTAAAGCGGTCCTCTCGGAAACAAGTTCTGCTCCCTGCTGCGCAGGAGCCACCGCCCGCGTCCCGCGAGTCCACCAAGCTCCGCGTCGCTGCCTCGGTTTCTACACCGGCTGAGTCCCAAGTCTGGGTGCAGGTAAATTCCCGTCAACACGTTCTTCGGGTTATACAGCCCCTCGCCTCGTTGTACGAGAAATCCCAGCTGGCGCTGGCTAATGGAATTGTCTCCATTTCCCCGGATGTTCCTTTCCGGATATTGGTTGCCAACCTTGGCAAACACCCCCAGTATCTGGTAAAACACCAAGTAATTGGGAGTGTAACCCCCCCATTTTATGGGAATGCTGCCAACGAAGATGACAGCCGCCGATGTACTCGGAGTTACCACCTCCTCTGAGGAGTTCGTCCCGCCGTCCGAAGACGTCAAGTCTAAGGAGGGGGAGGAAACCGCTACTTCAGCGTCGAACACACCGAGTAACTCGGAATTGCGAACCACACCTGTTCCACAGGACAATGCTCCATCGAGCAACGACCGGCTTGATCCGGAAAAAGCACTTGAAGCGCTGGACTTCAGCCACGTGCCAGAGTCGCACCGCGACAAACTCCGTACTATGTTACGGGAATTCACCACAATGTGGGATGGCTCGCTTGGCGAGATTGATGCAACGGAACACCGGATCGATTTAATCCCCGGTGCGCAACCGGTTGCACAAACCCCTTAAGGGCAGGTCCGAAAGCTAGGGAAGAGGAGCAGTCCCAAGTGGACAAGTTGCTCCGCGCAGGTGTGATTGAGCCCGCTCAATCACCCTGGGCATCCCCAGTTGTACTGGCTTTGAAGGCCGACGGAACCTGGAGGTTCGGTGTCGACTACCGCCAGCTCAATGCCGTGACTGTTAGGGACACGTACCCTATCCCTCGTATGGACGAGTGCATTGACTCCCTTGGAGACGCCACCGTGTTCACGGCCCTCGATGCCAATTGGGGATATTGGCAAGTACCTGTCAGACAGGAGGATCGTGACAAACCCGCATTCACCTGCCGCGCAGGAACGTACCGCTTCAAGCGGATGCCATTTGGGTTAACCAATGCCCCCGCCACCTTTCAGCGTGCAGTAGATACTCTACTAAACCGCTTTAAGTGGCGGAGTTGTCTGGTGTACCTTGATGATATTATCATCTTCTCCAACTCGTTGGACGACCATCTCACTCACGTCCGAGACGTGCTGACCGTACTCCGCGATGCGGGAATTACCCTCAAGTTGAGGAAATGCGAGTTTTTCACAGATACTGTGAAGTATCTGGGTCACATTATCCGTCCTGGACGGTTAGCGATCGAGAAAGCTCGAGTCAAATCCCTCGTTGAGGCGAAAGAGCCCCGTACTCAAACTGAACTGCGCTCCTTTTTGGGGCTGGTCAACGTCTATCGACGGTCTATCCCGAACTTTTCGGATACAGCGGCGCCCCTGAACGCGTTGTTGCGAAAGGGGAAAACCCCAAAACTGGGAACATTTACGCCCGAGCAATCGGAAGCTTTTAACTCCTTGAAGGAGGCTGTCACATCAGTACCAATCACCAATCCTACATCTCCTAAAACTTGGGTTGCCATACTCCGTAGATACGGACTCGAGCGACTACCGAGTCAGGTGTGCTCTTTTTCAAATCACCCCCGAGGGGGAACGACATCCAATTGGTTATTGGTCGCGCTCGCTCAATGTTCATGAGCGGAACTACTCCGTATCGGAGAAAGAGGGCCTCGCCGTCGTATGGGTGATGACCACTCTGCGCCCCTACCTTATGGGAGTTCACTTCACCTTGTACACGGATCATTCCTCATTGAGGTGGTTAATGAATATCTCCGACCCGTCGGGACGCCTCATGCGCTGGAGACTCCGCCTCGCGGAATATGACTTTCAAGTCATTTATAAAAAGGGCGCGCAGAACACCCAAGCCGACGCCTTGTCGCGGTTACCCACAAGTGGGGAAGCACTCCCAACGGAGGATGATGAAGTCCCATGTTTCATGGCCATAGACCCGGATGATCCGGAATATGCCGTCGAGGCTGGGCCAGAAAACTGGGACGAGGATGCTGACTTTGACGAACTACTCGCGTCGCGAAATGAATCTGAGAACCCGTTACCGGGAAGCTTTGTACCGGTATCACCGGAAGAAATGATCCGAGAACAATTCGGCGACCCATTCTGTACGAGGATTCGTGCCCGTCTTAACGGTGGTGAAGATCTCCCTTTCGGGGTAAACGACAAAGGCTACCTCGTAAGGAAGGTCGAAGCCCGCCCACAGATTGTGGTACCTCATTCCCTGCAGTCGCGGGTGTTACATCTATCACACTACGCCCCCATTGGAGGTCACCCAGGTGGGAGGAAACTCTACCTAACCCTGCGAAGGGATTTCTATTGGCCCGCCATGGCGGTGGATTGCTACGCAACCGTGCGGTTTTGTAGCGAATGCGCGAACAATCGCGTGAAACTCCGCAAAAATGCGAAGAAGATGAAACTATTCCCCGCAAGGGCGCCACTCGAGTTTATCGCGATCGATATTCTCGGATCACTAATCACCACGAAACGTGGAAACAAGTTTCTACTTGTCATTACCGACCGCTTTTCTAAGCTGGTACGGACTGTCCCTCTTCGGAGGGTAACCGCGCTCACGGTGGCCCAGGCTCTGGTGACGCACTGGATTTTCCTCTACGGTCCCCCTGTGGAAGTGCTCTCCGATAACGGGAAGCAGTTCATGAGCAAGTTCTTCCAGGATGTTTGTCGCATCCTGGATGTCAAGAACTTGTTCACGACTACCTACCATCCCCAGTGTAATGGGCAAGTTAAACGGTTTAACCGGACGTTACTCGCGGCGTTACGTTCCTACGTCGCAGACCACCCAAAGAACTGGGACATGTACGCTGATGCGGTAACCTACGCGTACAATACGCAGATACACCGGACTACCGGAGTTTCGCCATTCGAGTTGGTTCTATCTAGAACACCCCCGCCTGTGGCGCTGGAACCCCAAGCTACCTTGGACAATTTCCCATCAGTGGGTATCTACCGGCATCAATGGAAGCACTGGCTTTCCAAGCTGGTCCCCGCTGCACGGAAGTCTATGGCACGGGCCCAAGCCGCTTAAAAGCGGGATTTTGATGCTCGCTTGCGAGGGAAACTGTCCCCGATTCGGGCGAATAACTACGTCTTCATCAGGAAGGAGTAATACAACCCGGAACGGGAGAAGCGCCATAAACTCTCGCCTGTGGCGGATGGACCATTCAAGGTCATCTCTGTAAACACCGACACTGTCGTGGTAGAGATGGGCGACAAGTACGAATGGATTTCCTGTGATAGTGTTGTCCTTGCCCCTCCTCCCTCTTCAGAAGTAGTCCTGGATCCAGGCAACCCCGTTTCTACGGACTCTGCAACACCGGAATCATACGAGAGTACTCGGCCTACGGTACTACCACACCCCAGCCGGGGACTCTCAGACCTACGGACCCTGTCGGACTCACCGGCTCAGCCGGGTAATTTGGGCCTCTCAGCGCCCGCCCCTACCGCGCCCGGCCCACTGGAGCGCATTTACACCCGCCAAGCGGGGAATGTTATCCCTTATCCCGCCACTCCGTCTAAGGAGGGGGAGGAGAACACTCGTTTTCGAGGAACGATATCGCCGTCACAACGGGAAGCACACCGTAACATACGGAACACTGACCGTGGAGCACGGAGTATGTCACGCGACACTAATCCCCCATTACCGGGCAGTGCTGTGCAACAGGAAACAGACGCGCAGGCCCCGCAAAAGCGGCAAATACACCGTTTGTCACTGGAAAACGAGAAGCCTCCCTCCAATACCGCAGCAGCGGAAATGCAATCGCCGGATCCATCCCCAGAGGCATCGCCACAAACGCCGGAAATATACCGTGCTACACGGGAAGTTGAAGCGCAACTACCGCACACCCCTGTCAGGGAAGGATCCCCGATAAGTGAGTATGGTGACGATTGCCCCCAATCCCCTGGGCGGAGCGATGCATCGAAGCCGCCATTGGCGGAAGCCCCCGCGGAAGCGGTTCAATTAGGTCCAGCAGACCCGCGCCCTGCGGAGAAGAGGCGCCCAGATACGCCAGCCTCACAGGGAAATACCCACACCCCTCTTGGGGAAAAAGGCAGCCAAGCCGCAGTCGAAGCTTCAGGCCTTGGCTCGCAAGCACCGGAAACGCCTCCCGTCGTTGACGGAATCGAAGCCCCCGCTCCGGGGAATAATTTGCGCCAACCCCCGCAACGCTGCGGCGAAGAACCGAGGAACTCGGGAAAAACGCGCGCCATTGCACGCTCGAAACCGATCGTACCGGACGCTGCTCCTCCTCATGGAGATGGTGCACCGCGCTTAGCGGCAATTCCCATGAAAAGGGTGTCATTGGCACCTGCCCGGCACCCCCCAAAGGGGATTTTGACCAAAATACCGGTGTACCGGAGTTAGCCCCAGGCAACCCGTCAGTAACCGGGGACACCACGGCGTCGCCGGAACGTATGGTGCAGAGCGCTCGTGCACCTGGCAGGGAGGTGGAACGCTTACCAATCACCGTGTCGCACGGGACCCCGCAGGGGATGTCGCAAACGCCGTTCCCGCATACGCGGCAAAGACCCCGCGAGCTTGCGGTCCGCGAAGAAGACCGCACTCGCGGAGTTCAAGTCCCCCGCCGTTTGGCGGTTCGCCCGGCCTACCGTGAAGACGGGAACAACGACGCCCCTCTCGGGAATGACTTGCCGGTGAAAACCTTGACGCCACACACCCTCTTGAGGGATATCTTCCCGCATGAGCAGCGGCCACTAGGACAGCGCACAGCAACGCCGGAGACATGGCCGACAACCCGGATGGGGGACAACATACCGCATAGCGGGCAACCCTCGCAAGGGAGTACAACCACCACCCGGCACGGCCGGCAGGTCTACGAACGAGAGTTTGTAGTAGACCGACTTGTCGGACACGCCTGGGACCAGGATGGTATTCTACAATACCGCGTCTGCTGGTACGGGTACGACCCCAGTGGGGATAGGTGGGACCCAATTGAACACCTCCCACGATCGCAGGTCGTGCGATACCACCGTCAAACGGGAACTGCAGCCCCAGCCACGCTGGTTAATGCCCAAGTCGGGTAACGTTGCCGCGCGAGCGGAGAGCAGTAAGAAAGGATAGCAAGGGAAAGTCCGTCCAAGACGGGGAATTCTAATTGAAAATAACCGTCCGAGACGGGAAAGTTTACCTAGCGGAGCAGCAAGCTCCATACTACACTACACTAACTGGCATAGCCAGGGAAGGAACACCAGGAAACTGGACAAAAGGGGCTCACTCTTCGCCGTCGCCCGGGGCTTGACCACCCGCAAGGCGGTAAGCCAACGCGTCCGCCATGGCGGTGACATCCCCCGAAATGGTGTCTGAGCCATCCGCATAAGCGGTGACCAATCCCTCATTGAGGACAGCAACCGGGTGAGACCACGGGGCGAGACGCAGGTGCAACGCGTGATTCCGATTCACCGGGTTGAGCCCCACCAGGGTGTTGTAGGTTGGCCAGGTGAACGCCGGAGCGGTTCCGGAGGATCCCACCGAAGGTGTTAGTGCGAAGGGATGGTCGGCTGCAGTAGCCACATTCCCCGGTTGTACCGGATGTTGATCGCCCTGAGGCAAGGGAACTGACCGGAAACCGGTGGTGTATCGCCCGAGAGACCTCGGAGGTTGGCTGTTGTTGTTGATGTTGTTGTCGTTGTTCATTTCTCCCTTTTTGATGGTGGTTGTTGTTGTTTGTCGGAGTGCGCTCGGTGACGAGGAAGAGCGGAGGCGAGGAGAGGAAATAACAGCTGCAGTAGCAGGGGGTGGTGACTATGGTGCAGAGGGATTTACCGGAGAACCGGAGACGGCGCACGCGCTTTTCTCACCCATTTTCGTCTGGGAACCCTCCGCGTCGGCGGTCGTTTTCCCGTCTTAGGGGGGATATGTAGTGCAACGCCCTCAGGGAGGGATTCTTGGTACTTGATCGCTTTCCCGATATTATCGGTTGTGTAGTGTGTATATGAACTACGCCCCATAATGGTGGGTATGGACCCGTGGGACACGGTTTTGGGTCAATTGGCGGTTGGCCACAGTAGTGGATGTTGCCACGAAATGTGGAGTATTTTAGTTAATATTATTTATTATTTTCACACCCATTTCTGGGAAGCTAGTACTTAGTGCGACGGCGCACTGCCGTCACACCAGTAAACCTTCCCCAACAAGGGACCCCAACCTGGGGAATTAGCTCTAGTTGTTGCCGCTTGCGCGCGTACTCTACTCCTCCTTGGAGGGAAACGCCGTAAACCACGGGACATCTAACCCCCTTGCACATCTAAAGGGTCCCATCACTGGGAGTATAATTGTTCCAATTGCATTGGTGTTTCGCCCTGTATAGGGATATTGTTACCGGCATCGCCGTTCGCCCCCGTGGCTCCCGCAACTCACTTCGTCCTCTCTTCCTCCTCTTCGCCCTTCCGTTTCCCCTAAAAGTTTAGGGTAGCACCTCCCGCTATCCGCGGCCCTCGTGTGCGCATCCGCTCACACACCCCCACTTACGTGGAAACATACCTCTACTGAGGATCACACCCCGCTCATGCGGATACCGATTCTTCGCCTTCACCTCCCTGCGCAAGTCGCGACAGGTGTCCCTGGTCTTACAAACCGGCTTCGCCGTGACACCTCTGGGAGGGCTCTACCCAACTGGGTTCACCTCGTGAGAGGAAGATCCCGAACGTCTTTCGGTATTTTTCCCCTTTGGGGCATTGCACCACAACATAATTAGTTATTACAGTGTACGGGTAACGGCCGGCACCCTACTTACGTAGGTGAGATCAAGCCGTCCTGGTCAGTAAGCCTCACACAAGCTAGTGTTCGGCTCTGAATCAGAGACCCCCGGTGCACGATATCCTCCCTCGGAGATTCGTCGCCTTTTGTAGGACTAGTCATCCACCTTGTGGCCCTTTCAACCACATTTATAGACTTGTGTTTGCCTTTTGTTGTGTGTTTTGTTTCTTTTCGTTACTTTGTTATACGGGTGACACTCGTTGTGCTTACCGGTGAACCGTCGCGCACTCCTCGTATGAGTGACCACCCATTCCGCACTATCACTGCTCTGCGTGTCTTCGATCCTTTTCTAGGCCACTCTTGCGCATGCCCGCGAGTCGTGAAGTGAGCCCTGGTTTACGCCTGGCTCGTGTGCTCACCACAGGTGGTTCTGTCGCCGTGCTACCCTCTAATGACAGGAAGACTTCGAACACCCTCGTGCTTCGTCTCTCTTTTGGGGTTTTGCACCACAGAAATTGAAGAGATCCTCGTGAGGGAGGAAAGCAGGAATGCACCTCTTGCAACTCAAGTCCCTGGCTCTACAGCCTTGGATTTGCGAACCGTTCATAACGGGAATGTTTTCAGAACTTCGGAGATCGAAGTGCTGAAGTCTCCACGTAATCGCGGTAATATACCGAGCGCCTCGGAATAATCTGGCATCGTCGCCCTCCCGGATGATGCATCTCTTGTGGAAGACATCACACCTCAATTAGAGGCAAAGCCTACGAACAGGGTGTCAACGGCGCCAGCTGTACACGCCCCATCAGCGAGTTTGAGGCAACACACCGGAGCACCGGAAGTAACCGCCAGATACCGGATGCCAACATAGCACTGCACGGCGCAGCCGGACAGTGTAAGGCCCATGCCAAGGGCGGTGGAACGCAAGGAGGCGCTTCAGAGCCACATGTCCTGGGAGTCATGTGAGCGCACGGAGATTGCGCGCCCCACTCCAATCAACGTGCGACGCAGAAAGCCCCACCAGGGAACCACCTCCACAGCTCCGCCAAAGTGGCAAGATGCTCGCTAACTCGTGGTTCGACGGGACTACCATCAACATGGGACGGATGACCCCTGCAAACTAGTGGTACGACCCAATTACCGCAGAACGCGGCACCTGTTCCACGAAGACATTCTCTTGAGGGATATTATTCCACACTCTGTGCTGCAACTTCCGACCGAAGCCGGCACTTCGCATCCGGACGCACACCTGAGGGAAAATATCCCGTGCCACGGGCAACCCCTGACAGGCGAAATTACCATAACACACCAAGGCCGGTAATTATACAAACAAGAGTTTGTAAATGACCGAATCGTCTGGCATACCTGGAATAAGGAAGGTATTCTAAGATACAGCGTCCATTATAATGGATATGACCCAAGCTAGGACACCATGGAACCCATCGAACACCCCGCCCGTTCAAAGGTGGTCCAATATCACCGCAGCGCAGGGAACGCAAATCCAGCTACGCTGTGCAACGCCCAATTAGGGTAAAAACGCCGCGAAGCCGGGGAAGGTAGGTAAGAGGAGTACACCCCCTTTTGTATGGACTCCGTCAAGGACGTGAATTAAGGAGAGAACGCCGTTCTAAGCGGGAAAGTTTTCTCAGGACCTTCGTGCTTCTGTGTGATGCTAAGCTACATTACTGGCTAAGCCAGGGAAAGAGACCAGGATACTGGATTAGAGGTTCGTCCCCTCCCCATCGCCTGGGGCGTGACCATCCGCAAGGCTGTAATCCAATGCTCCGCCATCGCAGTGAAGTCACCCCAAACTTCGGCATCGCTTTCATATAACGAGGACAGAGGTTGGTTGTTGTAGTTGTTCATATTCCCCTTCGCAAGGTTGTGATCTGAATGAGTTGAGTGAGAAGGAGAGGAGCTTGCACTTGTGGAAGGCTGGTTTGCTACTTTTTCAGGAGGTTGTTTCTCTGAGGCAGAGGTTTGACCCAGTGACTCGGAAAGGGCTGGAATTTTATCACCCATTTTTTGCTGAGATCCGATCGCCTTCGCGGTTGCTTTCCTGACTGGGGAGGGGGATATGAAGTGCAATACCCTCAGGGATGGAGTTTTGGTACTTGGTTGATTTCCCGAATGTTTCGGTAATGTACTCATTGTATGAACTACGAACTTTAAAAGTGGATTGGACACGTGGGACACGAAAGAGTCAATTGGCGGTTGGCCACAGTAGTGGGCATGAACCACCAAAGTGGAGTAATTTAGTTAGTTTTATTTATTGTTCTTACACCCATTTCTGGGATGGTTAGTACTCAGTGCGCCGTCGAGTTGCCGTCGCACCTGTCAAACTTCCCCAACAAGGGACCCCAACCTGGGAAATTGGCTCTAGACCTGACCGCCTTCGCGTGTTCTCTACTCTTCCTTGGAGGGAAGCACCGTAGCATATGGAAAGTGCAACCCCCTTGGCCATCTAAAGGACCCCATAATTCGGATTTTTATCCCATTTGTCTTGGTGTTCGCCTTGTATAAGGTTTATTTACCAGCACTGCCGTTAGTCTTCGTCAAGACACTCGTGACTCAGCTCCCCCTTTCTTTTCCCTTTACAGGGTGGCTTTTCTGCTACGCACGGCTCGTGTTCGCGCGTCCCACTAACGTGGAAACCTCACCTCTCTAGAGGACGACCACCCCCACGCACACCGCTCCTGCGAATACCTGATTCTTGTCTCAACCTCTCTGCGAAAGCCGCGACGGGTGGCCTCGGCCTTACAAACCGACATAGTCATGCCCCTTCTGGGATGGCTCTACCCAACTAGGCTCACCTCTAACAAGGAAAGATCCTGAACATCTTTCGGTGCACTCCCGCTTCCAGGCATTGCACTACAATTAAACATACTAGGGCCAAATTTCTCAATATCGTTATGGTAGATAGCAGCAATTCGCTCTGGGAAGCTTTCGCGGTACAAAAAAGCTTCAACTGGCTTTTCGTTTCGCTTGGTGGATTTATTCACTGCACTGTACACGGCGCGATATCCCTTCTCCGCCACAACCATTTTCTTATGCTTCTTAGTAGCTGGAACATATCCAAAAACGAATGGGAAGTCAATGCGTCTTTTGTGCGTACCTAATCCGACTGCTCCCAAACTTTGTATGAACTCCATAGGTTCTGTTCCCATGTAACCTCGATCTGTAAGGAATAACGCGTCAATCATCAGATCGAGTGCTCCAATAGATAGTGCACCCTGCAGCATCTGCACCAGTATCGGCCATATGTGAATCACTTTTTCTCCAGATTGGGTGTAGTGGCTGGCTAAGTATAAAGACGTCAGTGGGGAGCATATCGATTTGTTCACTGGACTAAGGACCGTTTTGGGTTTATTGACTTGTGCGAGGTTATTAAGATAAGACACTGCACGAGACTGCAGCCACTGGTGATCGTCATCCAGACTGAACATGGTCACATCGTGAATGTAGGCCAGGTTTCGATTGATTGCGGCGAGCTCGATTTCAAGTTCTGCAATGAGCTGGTTTTCTAGTACGGGTGTGTTGGACCATGCTATGCCATATTCCTCCATTTTTGCCGTTTTCGACGTGTACCACTGAATGGAGACCATATCTCGTTATAGATTTGGACTGATAATCCAGTATTGAAGAAGCAATCACTGATGGGTGGCGATAATAGAGTGTTTACATTGCTGTTGTATGACGCAGCCAGTACATGGGTGATGATTACTCCTCTGAGCTCATTAACAGTGTTGAGTGGATTCTACCTTTCCTTTAACGCTCTGTTTATGAAACTTTTCAGTTTCTTCAATAAAGAGTAAGCTAAAATTGTTAGCAAGGCATGAGAGCACGATAGCGTTGTCTCCGTCACCACTTCATGCTCTACACCCCACAAATTTGGTCTCCTCAACAACATTCACGATAGCGTGGTTACATTCTTCTGAGAACTTTCGCTGAGATCCCTATCCACATCCCCAACCTTTATACGGACATCATTGAAAGGTAACCCGTACTACCAATATGCAAGAACCTCTGTTTGCTGCAAGAAAATTCGCTTTTACTCGCTTTACAAGAGATTTTCGTCGTTCTTTTCCACACTTTGATACCCAGAATTTATTAGCCGCTCCTCAGGTATGTGCGTAAAAACGCAGCCCCAATTGTCTTCTATGGCAATGCTTCTCTCCTCCTGGTTATTTTAGTTGTGTTGATTGATACCGTTTTATGTGTCGGTTCAGAACCTTGTGCACGTTTTCGACCTCACGGTCACTAATAAGCACATCGCTAAAATTGAGGGACTCTTTGGAGTTAGGACAAGATATGGAATCTAGTGCGTCGGATTGTGGTTCATACAAAGATGCCGAGGATTTGGAGTGATTCAGATTGGCTGCGATAGTATCTGCATACTCGCTTTGCTGCAGTGATGCAGATTCTGGTATTGTCATGTCAGATTTGCTCACGCATCCTTCACAAACCACGCAATCATTCGAAGTGTTCCTAATATCAAAATCACTGCATAGTAGAACTTATTCTCGTCTTTCGTCATTTGCCTCATCTTCTCGAGTTTTGCTGCGATCTTTAGCCGGGGTTGAAGTAAATTACTCTACGCACATTGCGCTCTCCATTAGTTGATGTTTCTTTTCCGTTGTTGGAAAGGTTACCTGTTTTTTTCATGAATTAATATGATGTATGAGCCTGCGGGTCACAAATGTGAATCTTTTTTTGCGCTCTTCGACAAATTCGCGTTCAGCAACAAACAACACACCAACGATGTTGTGATTGAAAACGAAAACTAAAAACATTTGCTGTGAGAGGTTTGATTTCTTTTAAAATGACAAAGAAACGACAAGTGCTAAGCTTTAAGCATGGGCTTAAAGCAGATAAAACGGCAAATGTAGATTGTGAGAATGAAACATGTTCCGTTAAGTTGCTGAATGCAGGAGAATGACCGTTGGGCATTTGGAGTGGTGAGGTAACCAAGGTCCGGGCTGGCAGAGGTCAGACCATTGCTGGCCTAAATATCCCACGTGGCCAAGCTGGGTGCCTATGCAGGAGATACGGCGGACAGTGCGAGTGCCAAGAAACTGCGGCCATAGGTATTGTTATTTAGCTAATTTTATGTAATTTTTTAGGATAGTTCCGGAGGTCAGAGCGTCTCACCAGCCATATTGGTTGGCTCGAGTGCCGCCGATGTCTGAAGCGTAAAGACAAGCACCCCCACCGTCTTCTTGCCGCCATATGCAGCCAGTAGGACTCTAAAGGCCTCCAAGCCATCGCTACCATTCTCCTGACCTGTAGGGACTTGAGATAACGCCCGCCCATTGCGCCTCGCTGCCAGTTGGTGTCCGCGTCACTAATAGACCCAGTGGATTGTCACCCCAGTGGTTGGCTCTCTGCGGCTACTAACCCCTAGTAGACTACTACCCAAGTTGGCCAAAGGACGTAGTATTCTACTACACTGAACCTGGACGAAAACGTATTATGGCATGCGAAGGCGTCTTTACAGCATTATAAAATCACTCAACTAGACGCGCAGTATTTGCTCGTCGGCGTGCTTTGCGTGAAGAGAAAGTGCAATCACACACTTTGCATGTGCTGCACGTTGTGAGGTGTCCACTGCGCGATTGCGGAGAGAAATTGCTCTTGCTTGTCGTACAATGCACGCCGAAGTGCTCTTTTGAGTGCACGCCACACGCCAGGAGCATGAATCCCGTTTTTTCATGCTCCGCGCTGCGTGACTAAAAAATTGCACGCAGCGCATATGGGGTTGGCAATCAGAATGGCTCAATTTGACACAAAAATTGCGTCCCAAAGAAGTGTAATTTTGACCCTGAAATCACAAAAAAACACCCTCAATAAACGTCGTCGACCCTCCACTTGAACAATGTGGCTTTAGTTGAGACGCAAGCTTCTAACTTCAGATGTGTTAACTTGCCTCTCTCAACGAGGCAAGCAGATACGAAGCAATGCTCTTGCGCCTTCTGTGGTTTCTCCATCGTCTCTCATTGCTATCGCAGAAGATCCCAATGCCACACGACGTTCAATAAGAGAGCGAATTTTCTTTTCGTCGTCCCTTTTGAATTGGAAAAGCGAGGGCAACACCTTCTTCCTACCAGTTCCCTTGCGTCTCTTCCGTACAGAACCGTTCCTTGCACTACTAGGAACTTGATTTTTTTGTCAGAGTTGGCATCATTGCCCGGCTTAGGACAGCATACTGGCTTTGTTAGCCAACGAGCTGGGGTTCTTCCAAGAGATGGTGGTTTTGATTTCACGATACGCACAGGTGCACGCAATGAGGCACATTCCCACAAAATTCTGCTCATGGTGCGGTTGTTCTGCAGAATGAGTGCATTCGGAAATTTCCAGATGGACGTTCTCGCCAAACTTGTGCCAATAAATGAAAGCCAAGTAACTTCTCCTTTGGCCTATCCCTGGCCAAATATGGCGATCAGAATGGACCCTTGGAGGGTCCATTCAAACCGCCAAACGTTCCGCCAAAGCTTCTGAGATCACTACAAGTTCCAAATGAACTTGAGACTCCGAAGAGCAGTAGCAGCTGCTTGTGCTGCCAGTTACATGGCTACCATAAGCGTCATGATCACCATCAAACGCCGCAATGTAAAACGACCGTATCGTCGCAGTCACCGGGCAGCTCAGTACATGAGAAAGGGTCTCCTCCATCCCACGTGGTCAACGGAACACACGCCTTGGCAACGCTTACTTAGATGGGGAACCGACAACGATTTTATCATAAAAACAAACTTTACCAGATCAATCTTTACAAACATGCTTATCCCATTGTTCAAAACAGCGCAGCAACAACAGAATTATGGCAGTCCATTTCGTCGAACGGCTTCAAAGCGTGGTAGAAAAACACTTCTGCGTTCCATTGAACTTCTTGGGTTAGCGCTAAACTACTTAAAGACAAAATGCAAGTCTTATCAGCTATGTCCCTTCTTTGGAATTGTGCCATCCACTCTTTGCGTGTGGTTGGAGTTCTCTCTGTTCGTCCTTCTAAAGGCAATAACATCACCAAATGCAGAAAAATTTCATGTGCGCTGGCCCACCACAGACGAACAAAAATCCTCTGCGGCGCTTTTGGAAAACAATCGAAGGTTCGGTCCCCTTCTGAAAGGCGTGTTTGGCATTACGGATGGAGGGCGTTTCAAGTTCCAAAACTACGGCAACGCTGATCTACAAAATGCCTTCTACGAAGGATACACTCAGCAAGAAGAAGTCACTAATCTGTTTGTGTTCAACTTTTATGGGGTAATCATTCATGCAGCGATAAATTACCCCGGAAGCTGGCATGACACTAGACTGGCTGGAATATCTGGTCTCTACACCGATAAACTTTCGGACGAAAGGACGTCTCCTGGAATGGCAATCTTGGGGGACTCTGCTTTCGTGAACAACACGAGGTGCACGAACGGTAAAATTGTGCGAGCTCGAAAAACGAATGAGACCAACGACATTCCAGAGTCCCAAGAGCTAGCAGTGATAGATCTTATCATGCAACGAGTAATGCCAAGCGAGCGGCAAAGCGCCGAGTGGGGTATAAGAGCACTCAAAGGACCCTTTCCTCGTTTGGATGCCACATTGACTACAGATGCTAAGCGCCAAGGTATCCTTATAGAACTGGCAGTTCGCCTGTTTAACTCTCGCACTCGCGCCATGGGTCGCAATCGCATTGCCGGTACCTACAATCCATCTACTTTACCGTGAGCGCGGGCTGCAGCCCAAGGAGCAAAGTGCGCGAATGCGAGCGCCAGCGAGTTTTAACGCGCACTTTGCTCCCACTTTTAAGCCCGCGCGAGCGGAAACTCCGGAGGTTTACAAGGCGTTCTGAACGAATTCGTTACTGTTGGTGCTCCGGCGCCACAGTGCTGGACAGCTTTCCCACCAGGTAATGAAGAGTGGTGCTCAGCGCAGAAATCATGGACTTTGTATCGAGTATGCTCCTGTTGACGTCTTCTCTCAGCGCTGTTACTTCCTTCTTTACAGCGTTTGAAATCAAGTGTTCATGATCTATCGTGGCTCTTTCGCCGTCCTCAGTAGTAGACACCGATTTTGCAATCACTCCCATAAACTCCGTCATGGACTCCATACTGCGAACCAAAGTGTCTTCCACTTTTTGTTTCTTCCCATGTACACCAGTCATACCAATCGGACGCTTTCTTTCCCGCGCACCAATTTCTGCCACTCCAACATCTTCGTCCTTCCCGCTAGGGTGCTCCGCATCGTCGTCATTGTCACTGTCGTCGTCAACGAGTTTCGCGGCAATTGTGTCTTGTATACTTTGGGCGATATGTTTTGCCCTACGTACATCTGGGGGGCACGTTGGGTCTCCGGTAGGCTTCTTTGCGTTGCAAAGTTTATCGAATTTGTTTTTCAGTGAGTCCTGATCACGTAGAGGACGACACTTCTGAGTGCACCATTTCTTGAATTCATCAGCTACCATCGCCCACATGTTCGCACCGATAGGTTCGATACGTTCTATGATATCCAGCATGGTGGAGACATTGTCTTTGCTATAGTTTGGAGCACCACTGCGACCTTTTGCTTTGAACTCTCTTCCTTTTGTGGGCGACGGTATGGGTTTATGTGAAGAGGCAGTGTACTTTGCGGCCTGCTTGTAGCTCTTAATCACTAGGGAGGACACAGCTGTTTCAGTAATGTCACTGGCCGCTGCTTCCTTGGGCATTTTGGTGAAGCGAATTCGGTGGTAAAGGGAGATGAGACAAAACGATAACATGCATGCCGTTTGCAAGGATGCGAAGGAAGCAAAGAAATCTTGAGGGTTTATTGTATCAGGTGTTGCGGGTGTCTGTTTGGCGCCAATATTTGGCGCATCAAATGGCGTATGTATTTTCGAATCGGAGAACGACCGTGCCAAATCTTTGTCCAGTTGGCTATCTGTTTATTTCCGAATGCACTCAATATTCTCGACGGCACTCAGCGCAATCGTCGAATCCTGTTCACTATGCAACACGGCTCGGACCTTGTTACAAATATTTGTATCGCTACATCGCAAGCGAGCTGAATTTCTAGGCTGTTTTCTTTCTGGTTCAAACTAGTCATTTTCTTCCTGGACACGGCACTACAATCTCATTCTCAGCTTCTTCAGAAACTTTTGCTCACAGTGACACAACCTTATATCCTTGAAACTGTTTATAATTACTTCAGCAGTAACATCTCGATATCCGCTCACAGCAAGTTTCACTTTGAAAGCCATATTTGCATGCGTGAACTCTTCGCTAAGTAATAGCTGGTCAGGAAGCACGCGCGTTTCTTCTCTGTACGTCTTGTTGATATGAGAATCACATGGCTGCAAGAAGTGTGGGGTATTCGAGGGAAGCTGAATGGCATGTATATTGTACTTCTGACACTCTTCAGTCCATTTCGTTCCCTTCCGTGAGCTATTTCCATCAAGAAGGAGTATAATTGACCTCGACGCTGGCACAAAGTTGCGTATATACTCTGCAAAGTGCTCGATCAAGTACTTCCATGTTGTGGAATCCATTGATCCTTTCGTTGTACATCGGAATGTGGATCCTTCTGGTATCTATGTGAGGTTTGCTAGCCATTCGTATCGTTCTGAGAGTAACCTAATCAAACTTGGTTCCACAGCATCCATCTAACTTTGCATCCCTTTCTTTCCTGCAGCGATCAGGAATAGTGGGGCTTTCTTGCCAGATACAGAGGCAATAATAACTGCGGTGAGATGTTTACCATTGTCCTTCCAGTCGTGTCTTCTTCCCGAATAATGATTGCGAGTACAAGAAAAAACCTTACCTTTTTTACCATGTTGAGCATTGCTGCTGGTCTCATCTAAGTTCCAAATTCTATCTTGGTCTTCAAACATATCTGGTTCCTGCGCTTGAAGCTCCGTTAAGGCATTTATCAGTGTTGCTACGTGTTTTAAGTTCTCACCCTCAAAGTACTCGTGTGACATACGTTCAGCACATCTAAATGTCAGTACTCTGTTTATTGCACTAAAGGACCAAAGCGCGTCATCATATGGAAGCGCATGTTTATAGCCATGACGTCTGTCAACTGCAACTTCAGCCATAAGACTTTTCATGTTTTTTGTATCAAGTGCAGATCCCCAACTAGCCGCGAACAACGTGAGAGCAACAATTGCCATTTTCTCGAACTTTGTGAGAACTGGTCGCCTACCTGGTCGATTTTGTACGGGATCGAGCAGTTTGGAGTTTTTTGCTTTGTTTTTGTTCTTGTACGCTGGAAACAGTCGGTACTCTGTTGCACGAGGAAGAGTACATAAAGAAGCAACTGCTCGTGTTGTTTTCCTATTCTTGAAGAATGGAACTGTGCGCTGTCTGTTGGTTTGTTCGCCTGTTTTACGCTCGGCTTGCGCTTTAATTCGGGCAGTTTGCCGCCGCATTGAAGGAGGCATCGTGTTCAAAGATTGTGGAGGAGGCAAAAGCAATGGAATGGTGCTGGCGTGTGCTAGGCTAGGTTATGGTGGAGTGGAGCTAAATGGAATCTTGGAGATACGAGATTCCACTTTCGAAATCCTTGCCGTCTCAAATTGAGCCATTTCTCAAATAAAGCCGGTATGATTGCTAACAGTCAACCTTACTGTAGATGGTAACACTTAAGCTTGAGAGCAATGAGCTCACGAAGTAAAAAGGTAGAGTCTTTCTTTCAAGGTCAACATCTCGTCAACCGCGGGTCTTCCTTGTTAGGAACGGCTTGAGGAATGAAGTCAAAGTTGATGGTTGATGCAAGTTGCAGTTTCGAGGGGGTAGTAAGGAGCGTAAAATTATTGCGAGATTTCGAAGGGTAGAAGCTTCAGGTATTCAGTCTGGACTGCAGGCGTAAGACAAGGGTTGTTGAACGACACGGTGGCGTTCAGATGGCTTTTGGCTTACTCGTTCTAACGCAGATACCAAAACAAAACCAGATGAGCAGAGGATAGCTATGGTAGAGGCGCCAGCTGTTTCGCCTGTGTGTGATGCAGGGTGTGATGGCAAAGTATGGGCAGGCGGGCAAGACTTCAAATGTGGTGGCGAAGCGTGGCCGCAAAAACGTAATCCGGGAGTAATGTGCAATGCCCAGAGGGGGGGAGGGCGTGGTCGGGAAGGGGGAAGGGGTGCAGGCCTGAAGCGAAGAGTGAATACGGGGTGTGGGTGCCTGGTCGCAGTCGAGAATTGGGAGGCTTGTGCGCGGATGTGCGGTCCATAGACTGAAAGGCAGTGGCGGCGGATGGGAGCGAAGGCCAGAGGCGAGCTGCTGGCCCCGCATGTGTTCTCGCTATCGGATAGTTATATGCATTGTTTCTCGCTCAGGCTCGTCAGCAGCGCCAGCGCATTGGTTGGCATGCGTAGTGCTTCCAACCACACAGACTTCTTGTGCAATCTGGAAGACCCTACCGTACAAGAACTGGGGTGTGTCCAGAATCCCATGTCGGAGATGAATCTCAACACTCCAGACGGTCGTCTCTGCCTTGGAAGAACAGATGGGCATGGAAATATCCCCTCAGGTAAGTTTGTTTCTGTTGGACAAAATACGGCTTTCGTTTATGCCAAATAGAATAGTAGACTTTCTTGTCGTGGGCGGCGCCTCGTCGCCAGCCGTACGTCTGCCGCTCTGCGTGTCATAGCGATTCATCACGCCCAGGCTGGCATCGGGCATGGTCTTCTGTTCTAACTCGGGCGCATACGACGAAAAGCACCGGAACAAATCGTCCAGATCGTTATCATACCCGCTGTTGCGCTTGTGGGCACCAATTCAGGTGTGCAGACGGATGACAGGATCTCCTATTCCAAGCCAGCGCTATGGCGTTCGTTCATGTGCTCTGGGTAGCGTTGTTTTCCGCTGCTCGTGTTTGTAGTATGCTCCCATGCCGTGGGGTCTGCTCAAACGGAAGAAGAGCACATAGGAAGGGGGCAGAAACCCAAACACCTCTGAGAAACCTTTCAAATTTGTTTACGCCTCATTTTAAAGCTTCTTGCAGCTACCTCTGCAACAAGTCCACCTATTAAGAACAATAATGAACTGAGAAGAAACGCAATACCAGTTGGATAAACCTCTCTCTTTTGCCTACATTCCGCTACGAATACCTCCGCTGCTCCTACCTCGGGTCGTTTTCCATTTACGTGACTCGTTATTCGAGCCACAGCCCCTCTGTGACTGCTGGAGCCAATGAGGATGAGCTCAACTCCTTTGATACCCAACGGCAAGGTGGTCAGTACATCACTGAGTAACGCATACGACAACATCCCTCGTCGACTGACATCTGCGAAAAGCGCCACTGGTAGCAGATTGAGAAAAAGTGGCAGAATAAGGATCGTTATGCTCGAAGGGCTTATTGCATCAGTGTACTGCTGCGAGTCAAGGTTGGCCTTTAGCAGAGCACGCTTCACCCCACTGTTGTCTTCAAGAAATGTTTCTTTGAATAAATTTGGACCAGCCGTACCGCTGTGACTCACACTCAATGTGGTCGCGTTTGGAATTGCTTGTGAATCATCTGATTCGTCGTCGGACCTGTTTTGAAGAACCATATGACCAGTTTTCCCTCCTCGACCCATTAGTTCCACGAGATACTGCCTTCTGAAATCTTTCAGATGTTTTTCTTTCCTCCAGTTCGTGATTCCAACGCTCAGGAACCATGATGATCCGTTACGGTACGCTCCCAGAGCGTTAACAACACAATCCTCAGTATTCGTTTGGAACGGATAGTTAAATATTGTGTCTGGTTCAGTATAATTTGTCTTTGCCTCCCTGGCGATGTCTGAGGCGTTCTGCTTCAGTAACCTATGTAATTCTTGAACAGAATTGTGCAATTCCTGTTCAACCGCGCCTTCTGAGACGAAATCAGTGACACAAGTTACTGCTAGGGACTTGTTCCATATTGACCGGATTTGGTCCTTCGCTGCACTTCTCCACGCTTCATCTTCAAGATTACAAATTGGCGTTCGACTGTTTCCAGGTAAATAACGAATGATCTGTAAGTTTACTTGTTCCTCCAAGATCCTTTTTTCGATTTGTTCGAGATTCTCAACAACTCTATCCACGTTTCTCACGAAACCGTCGACCTTGTTTAAAACAGAAGATATCGGGGCCTTATCGGAAAAGTAGAAGTAACGGTATTCATGCCAATGTGCTGATGGTGGTGAGGGGACCGGTGTGGGCATAATACAGTGGTGTGCGTAACAACAGCTGGCTACAAGCAGGATGATGAGAACGAGCCATCGAGTAAGGACGAACATGATACTGGTCGCATCTGTACATAATGATGCAGAATCTTTGTAGAGAGAAAACGATTCGTAAGGATAAGCTATACTGTGAAAGGAAAGTCTTATATGCTCCTTTGCATAGTTGGTTGGTTTTTGACTACTGTAATGATGTTGAAACGACTTGTCAGATGAATATCTCGTGGTGGGAAAAGTGGAAAGGGCCATCAGGATAACCTCATCTATCCGAAGGTCGCCCATACCAAAAGGAGCCCTCCTTTTGCATACCTTTACCCGTAGCTAGAAGGGAATCGTGCTTCATTACAAGAATCATGGCTGCTTTTTCCATCAAGCTTCCAGCAATACGACCTGTTGGAAATCCGCGAATCAGAGAACGCAGTGAGTTATTACCTTTGTGTCCACATGTGGCACCTTATCAGGACGCTCCAGGAACTCAAAAACTCGATCTTATTTTTGGCTTCACAGACAGTTTGTGCTCGGTCTTTATTTTTGGTCAGGTATGAAAGATAACGTCAACCTTTCATGCAGCCAGCAGAACTGGTCTACGCACAGCCAGTGTTGGAAAGACTGGCGGCCCGCCGTGTTTGCTAAGGAGGGTGGGAAGAGAAGGAGAACAAAGCAGCGCAGCCAGGATGCAAGGACGAGGCGCGGTTATCCTTTGGCAGGTGCCTGCGACGCGGTGCGTCTGTAAACAAGTCAACGCCAGCGGCCTGGCAAGATCGGCAAAGGTTGCCTTGGCAGTTGCCCTATAAATCCTCTTGTGCGTTTCTGGAAATTCCGTACTTATTGTCCGCAGATTAGTTGGCTGCCATAAGCTCTTCATTGCTTCGGTATATGGAACTAGAGAGAGATATTTCTTCAGTCTGGCACGCGTAAAGGAAGGAAACTTATGCTAACACAACAGGTCCTATGAACAACGTGTGGTGCTGTAAAAGGGATGCGGGGTGCAAAAAAAACTGTAGTCTCAATTGCTGACTTTGTCGAGATGTCAAGGTTTGAATTAAATAGGACTCTGCTTTGATGAATACGGCGATTGTAACGCAAATGAATAGCCACAAGCTCAGTCACGCTTGATCACCGTGAGCAGCTTTAGCTCACGCTGATATGAGACAGTAGATAGCTTGTAGTTCAGTCTGATTGATATAGAGACCGCTAGGGAGCTATATAAAAGAGAGTCAGGCGGCCTTCCCCTCCTTCTGGAGAAGGTCAGACTGCATTCACCATCATAGTGTTACAGCGATATGCTTGTATACAACTCTGTCTCGATGGAGACGGTGATGTGGCCGGGAGCAAACGCCCGGCGATGCGCCTATGGCGCGATTTTGTGCCCAGAGAGTACTAGCAATAATGCGAGTGGGGAGAGGACAATCATTGCTCAGAAATAAACATGAGATCATATGATAATGATGTGATTGCTTTTACACTTCGGTGGGTGAGGAGAAAGCAACAGGTGCCCTCTCGAATCGAGTCTGGGTACAATGCTCTGCTGTAAATGTTGGTATACTTGTCTTCAAGAGCAGAAGGATATTCCCCTCGCAGCGTCCTACCCGTGTATCCAGCCTTAGTTGAATAATAAATTCTAACATTTGCCATTTGAAAGACATGTAATGTTCTTCACAGCTATGCGCTCTTTGAAAACAGTACTTCAAAGGAGTGCACGGAAGGAAGATTATCCCTACCAAGAATGCATGAGATAAGTTCATTCGAGGACCGAACCTAACAGTTCGTGCCGATTTTGGAGAAATTGTGGCTTATGGTGGTATCATCATTTTTTTGCGTTCGAACCGACGCAAGCCAGCGTCTCGCAGCCAGCAAGAAACAATTCGAATTTGTTTTCCAACAAGTCAAGAGTTGCTTCCGAAATGACAGCATGGCGGCAGGGATTGTGATATTTGCTTTTTAATGATACAAGTCTTGCTCTCGATACTAGAACCTAACCTTCCTGTGGCATCGACTGCACGGAGTCTCAAGTTTCGAAGCTATGAAATTGAGTTTATCCAATACAATCTGCCCGAAATTCCATTCACGCCTTAATGGGTCAGCTGGAACGCAACGGTTCCAAAACGTGTGTGTGCGCGTTTATATCTGCTCTTGTCACTAATTCCAAGACTGCGGAAGGGGGCTAGACTTCTTTTCTAAGAACCTCTGTCTCCCAAAGTAATCAGCCTCTTCTCTGACCATGGTCGTGCTTTTGATTCGAAGTCGAGGCATTGCCTTTCTCGGGTTCCAAGATGCCATCTGGTGCGTTCCACGAGGTCCCACCAGTATCCCCGACGCCTCCAACGCTGTCCCTTGAGAACAGCTCGCATCTTCTGCCGGAAAACACACTTGTGCAACTCGGTACAGCGCCATCGCCATATCATCCTTAAAACCCAGCTACCTTAGCTATCGAGCTTTTGTTATGATCAAGCTAACTTCTGAAACGTAGATCTGTTCAAGGGCACTTCTTTACTAACATATCCCTAGTATGCCATTGTAAGGTTCCATATATGGGACCAAACGTTTGAAGTGCCGTATCTCAGCAAATATAGGAGCCTCAAATAAACGCTTTCGGATTCTATCTTAGCACCCTTCTCTCGTAATGCGCCTCAAAAATAATGAGAATTGACACCTTCCCCGTGGGTTTTCTCGATGGCGGAAGTTGGTGTACTTCACGTTCAAACATTACTGTCTTTTTGGCTTAGGATCCATATATAGAACCAAAAAATTGAAAAATGATACTGTTTATTGGTTCACCCAACATATATTGTCTACGTCCTTGCTCTTCGTCTCGGCCTGATAAGGTCTTCTTCCTCATCAGTTCTTGTCTCTCTTACCCTTGTATTTAAGCGAGTATTTGGGCCTGATTGGCCTTCTTTTCGCTCGTCCCCGACTTGATCATGACCATGCATTGGAAACACAGACCGACTGCACGGTTTTGCTGTGCTTCTAGGCTTGAGGACTCTAAGAGAATGCCATACCTCGCTACAGCTTTTCCGAAGTCCTCGGTAAATTCTAGTACAAAGGTATACATCACATTGGAGACATTTGTATGTTGTGCGATGTCCACGCCATCCTTCTTCATTTTCAGTAATTCCCCTTATTCCACAGAGCGCGCAGTACTGCTGTCCCTTCTGTTGCTTTAGAATGTGATTCTTCACATTTAGTCTCAACGAAATTCCGTCTGGTCCGTTAAAGAAGACAAGGCGTCTCCGCTTTCGAGTCCGAGCTAGAGTGTGTAATCTTTGAATTTCGTCCTGGTGTACTTCCAATGTCTCGGCGTTGTCCTCCGTCCCTAAAGATTGTGCATAAACTATAAGCTCCTTAGATGCATCATGCACAAATTCAGCCAGTGATTGAATTCCATTTAGAGCCTGACGATAGGATTTAAGGCTTCGGAATGTTTCCTTGCTCTGCAATAAATCTCTCTTCTGAGACATTCGCCATGAAATGAATGCATTGACAGACAACGTTTTGAGTGTTTGCGTTACCACCTTTTGTTCCCATTTCATTGCTGAAGTTGATGACCTTAAAATTGCCCTGGCTTGTGTACTCCCATCAACACCACCTTTAGTTCTTGAGTATAAACTTTGAGATGCGTGTTTGAATAGTTTAAGGGGCGGAAAAGCGTCATTCTGTGTCACGTAGTTGTTAACCAAAGACCAGAATTGAAATCTAGATTGCAGCACTTTGGTGGTCTCTGTGTCACTGAAAGAAGGTATTTGAAGAGGACCTGGCTGATGGGCCCACGATACCACTGGCAGTGCGATAGCATTCAACGCAGAAAGGCAGGTGTCGAGTACTGAATTGTTGCAATGCACCAAAACTGTATACATGATGCCAGACTCAGAGCATGAAACGTAAATGACATAGTTAACTGCCAGAACCAACATCTGGTGCAAAATCTGACCAATGTGCTCAGCTGGAATGTATCTTCGGAATGATTGATCGCCCACCTCACATGTTACCAGATCAGCAGTGGCTAGACCAAGAGCCCTGTCCAGACTGCTCTGCGCGACATTAGTCTTGATTTCAACTGAGCACAGTTGAGTACTTTCGGTCTCAGATTCTTCAGAACATAGTCCCAAGTCAAGCAGTTCTATTATAGCTATACCATCCGGCGAACAAGCAAGCCACGGCTTCGCCTTCATTGACAGCATTCCACAGCTATAAAATGCTTGTACAAAAGCCTTCAATTTCAAAGAGGCAACTACTGCAGGCTCGTTTGCCGTACCACGCATCATCGGTTCTGTAGACCGACCACCTCCAAACCATGTCTGCACGAAAGATAGAAGTGATTGTTGTAAAGTTTGTTCTGTACAGGTAGGTTCGCTTAGACCAACCATTTCTCTGAAAGCGTCGTTAGCATGCAGGATTTTTCCTGCGCTGGTACCAGTTACTCGAAATTGTCTCAACACAAACCAATCAGCGCATCGTTGGTCCAGCGTTAGCACAGAACAGTGATCCAGAATGTGACGTTCAATTACGTCCTGAAACTCTGTAGAGTCGTTTGGAGGGATCGTGAGGCGACCTGTATTATCTCGCTTGCTAAACAGCGTTCCGAACATTCTCGTACACTTGGGTACAGCAATCCAGCTTTCTAACAAGGTTGAAAAGCTGGATGGTAAACTGTAGATGAATCTGATAATGCGGCTAAACTTGTCTGTTCCTCTTTCACGAACAGCGACAGCTGTAACTTTAACTCTGTTAACAGCATGACTCTCCCCACGGTTTCGAATCTTTAACGTTTTCCCTGCGAACCATGTTTTCGGACCTTGACTGGGCTCATCATTTAAAATAAAGGTACGGGCACGGTCAGTTGAGAGCGTTGTTGGTCCAGGGACAATATCACTAGTAGAGGGATCGTCTTCCTGTTGCAGGGCTTGGTCAGAGTCAGTACTGCCGTCTGTTTCATCACCATCCAGTTCTTCATAGTCATGACGCATTACGTTTAGATACGACTGTCCGACAAACGGATGACACTGTAGAAGGTGATCTGGCATAATCATTATAGACCCAATACCATGTTTAAGTAGTTCACGTAACAATGCCACCTTCCCATAACCGCGGTCTGCTGTTAAAACAAATCCGCGAATACTTTGCTCAGCCCGTCCCTCTAGTAATGCATCAACCAGATTTCGTACGTTGCTGAAAACAGATTCGCCACGTCTTCAGAACCGAACCATAAGCGTCACGCGAAAAAGAGAGTCCGCTATAGCGTCTGCCTGGTGTCCTTCTCTATCAGCCTTCCGATTACTGAGTGACTTGACTTGATTGTACGATGCTCTCGTTCCGTATAAGTCATCATCGAGTGTCGCTAAAGTGTAGTTAGGTGACACGAACACTTTGCAGGTTTGCCTAAATGCCGTCTTCTCCAATTGCGTTAAAAGCGGCGTTTGGTCTCTTTGTGCCAACCAAGTTCCTCCTCCGTCTAGGCCTCGACCAGTAGGTGAGAAAGCAAGAATATTTCCACATATGAAGCGAACAATAGCAATGTGCGGCGGGTCGACACCCTCGGCGCGCAAAATGTCGATGGTTTTCGCCATGCTAAATCCAGTGCAATGAGACAATAGAAGTACGGAGACAAATCCATAGAGGTGGTGCATTCGTAGAAGTTCCATGTCTCTACGGTACAGACTTATGTATTCATTAATCCATCGCAGACACATACGAAGCATGTCATCCATTAGTAGGACTATGTGTCCAACTCTAGTAGAAGGAAGCTGACAAGCGTTCAGCTCTAAATCAAGCCTCTCCACTGCTGATTCACAGAACAGTCTTGCTCTCTCCTCGACGGCTTCACTAATGAATACATCTTCGAGCAACAATCTTTGGGCTGTGGGATTACAGATTCGCCAACCTTGAGAAGGATCCCGTTGATTTCGATTCCGCTGTACTCCACCCCGACCTCTGCCACGTCCCCTGCCGCGCCCTCGGGGGCGACCACGGCCGAGACCTCTACCTCTTCCCCGTCCTCGCTGTTGTGTAGCACGGCTTGCTGGGGCGAGAGCGCCCGAGCCCGTCTCCTGTGGATCATTCTGAAGATTTGAAGCCATGACAACTGGTGTGGGGAGACGGATGTTTCTCGAGTTTATAACAGGTGATCTCGACGTCCGTTTTCAGAAGTTGAAAGCTCCAAGCGATCATGTCACTGTCAGCTTTTCGTCTGCTTGCAACGTGGCATACGCAGTATGTCGTGTGTTTGCTGTTGCTGCTCTTGAAACTGAGCTGGAAATGGTCCTACGGTTCTATATATGGAACCATAAGGATTTTGATCATTTGGTCGAAATTATTTAAGGTTCCATATATGGAACCACAGAACACTAGGGATATAATGTCCATGTGAATTTCTACAAACACCCTGCAATCGTTGGTTTGTGTGAAGTGTGTTCGACGCCTGTCGTGCACACGTAAAGTTTACGGAAGACACTTTGCAACGTGTATGGGTGGGTCGCTGTTGGCAGCAAGGAGGGACTGCCTGTTGCCACTAATTAATATTGACTACGCCTACAGAACCCTCCAGTAGAATCTGGAGTGTTCTTCTGTACTCTGCTCGTAGCTAGCTATCATGTCTATTGTTATGAGTAGAAATTATGCTTACGCTGTAGGCTAGACACGCAAGTATATGCGCTGCGTATGCGCGTGTAGTCTAGAGGATTGATTAGAATCTAATGCCAAGCTGGCATGTTATGGCACTACTCTTAGCTAGAGTTAGTTCCTGGGTTTTTTTCTATAAAAGACGCCAAAAGTTGGCTTCTGCTCCAACTCCGGCCACCACACCTCCCAGCTCAACCCCAACCCCCAGGCTTCAACCAGCATCAGGAGTCCTGTCCGTAAGGGTAGCAACCTTGGGCTAGGGTCTTTTAACTACTTTCCTTTGGCCGGCCCGTGGTCCCGGCCTCCAACCAACAACCCTCCATATCTCGGTGTTTCTTGGCCTTGGTTTCTCCTTTTTTTCTTTAAGTTTTTATCTGTTTGATCCTGGAGAAGTGCCTCTGGATCATTCATATTTATTTTTATACTTTGTTATGGGCTGCTGTGTTCACCGAGAAAAGGATTCGTTGATCAAACCATTCAGCTTGAGATTTATTGTGGATTAATCGCAGGTGTTGGACTTGGAATCGCTCTGACTCGTCCCATTATTCGGTTGTTGTTTACGTTTGTCTACTCCGGTGGTTTGAAGGCCCACAGTTGGTCATTGTTGGTGGCTAGCGCTCTTTGTTTTGCTACGAAGAGGCTATTGTTTTTGTTTTATTTTGGCTTGTAATCGCCGCGCTGTTTTTGCCACCAAAATGGCGTCTTCATGGTACTCCGGCCGAGGGTCTGCTTCCCCGGAAGGGAGTGGGCTCTCTGTCGATGGGTGTTCAGTGGACATCCGGAATTTTTTTTCTACTACGAAAACGTCGCTACACGAGGCAAGTCGGACGAAGACCCCGCCTTGGATCTACTTGGATACTTGGAAGGGGAAGCGTTCGAGTTCTATTATGACAATTTTGCTCTCGATGGAGAGCTCAGTGAAGAGGCTCGCGACTATGCCCTCGTTAGAGCCGTGTTTCTGGAGCGCTTCGGATCCGCTGAGGAGCCCGAGGAGAATATCCGCCAGGCGGTATCTTCACTCTTAGACTACGGGGATCTTCTGGGATCACTGAAGCGTATGGATACCTGCTTTAAGAAGGCGGGATTCAATGAGAAGGCAAGGTTTGGACTTCTTCGCAACGCTGTGATGGAGTTTGGGGACCTGGCGCAATTCGTTGTCTTTCGGGGTGCGAGTGACTACGAATCCCTGAGGAAGCTAGTGCGCTCTTTCGTCGCCAGAAGGAAAGTTTTGAGGTCTCATGGTGCCATACATGTCCTCTCACCCCCAAAGAAGATCCTCCGCAGAGAAAACCGAGCAGAAGCTTCACCCTCGGACGCTCTAGGAAAACGAGTTGATCAAATCACCGATCAGATCGCTCAGCTCTCGTTATTGGTCAAAAAGAACCAGTCTTCTGGTCCACGAAGCGACCAAGAACAGCTGTGCTCCTACTGCCAGCGCCCCGGACACTATGCGAGCCGGTGCAGCCTCAATCCTCACCGTGACACTCGGTGTGCGTACTGCGGAAAGGTAGGGCACTCAGTGTCCACCTGTTGGAAAAACCCCTCTGGTGAGGGCCGGTTGAAGAATGCCCTTGACGAATCTGGTGCTGAGCTTCGTCTCAGGGCCCGTTCCGGTCAGCCTGCTCCCTCCAGCCAAGTGCCTGGCTCCAAGTTGAACCAGGTTGGAGTCGTTACGGTGCACCAGAGAGAAGGGGTTGAAGACCTCGTTGTTACCACAAAGCATACGGCGGATGGTGCCCCAGTCGCCAAACAAGCTCGCACGTACGGGACAATGGACATGTCGGCGTTGCTACACCCAGATGGTAGGCATCGAGATAACATTGAGGCCTTGAAGCCGACCAAGGCGCATCGCAAAACTGTCTCAAAAGCAAAGAAGCCCGTGAATCGGAAGCAGACTAGTAAGCTTCGACTTCAGGAGCACGCCGGAAAGTACAATGTCGTGGAAGAGCTTGCTAACGCCTCCACGGGCATCACATTTGGACAGCTTATCCGTGGAGATGCAGATGACGCCAAGAAAGATATTAGACGCATCTTGTCGGGAAGGACGGGCCGGAAAGTAGCGGTGGCACAAACCCTACGACCCGTGAAGAGGCTGAAAGTAATACCGATCAAGGTCTATGGTACAGTGGCTCAAGCGCTTCTGAACTCGGGAGCAGTGCCAAACCTGATGTCCGCCAAACTGTGTCAGCGCCTCTCTCTGGAGCCTGCTCATACCGCAAAGAAGATCACTACGGGCGACGGCATTTATTCGAACGTCATAGGCGCGCTACGGCAGATTCCAGTCAAGTTTGGTCCTGTCCGAGTTCCTGTAGACTTTCTCGTCGTAGATGGAACTCCCTTTGAAGTGATAATTGGGTGTCCAGCTCTCGAGACGATGCAGGCCCGACTGGGCCTGGGAAACCCGGAGGTGATGTTGAACCTTGACAGAAAACCAGTCACCTGGGTCTCGACTACGAACGCTCGGACCTGGAAGACCTCATCGCATGGTCAGACACGGATAGCGACGATTTTACTTCAGACTCGGATGCGGCTCCAGAGGAGTCGGAGTCTGACGAGGAGGACCTAATCGCTGCCTTCGCCAATGGCACCTATGTCACCTCTCCTTTCCCCGACGGTTACGAAGAGAACAAGTACCTCAACATAGACGAGGCCGATAGTGAAGGAGGCGGAGTACATAATGTCCTGGTCGTTGAGATGGAGCCAGACAATACCGAGAGAGATGCCCAGCAAGATCCGCCTTCGCTTATCAACGGAGACGATGTTCCGGGATACATGCGATCTGAGAGGGTACAAGGAGAAGTAGTTTTCCGTGATCGGTTTACTAATCACGTCGGGAGCCATAGCGTTCACGAGGAAGGTGGGAGCGAAGGTGAAAGGCGGTACGAAGATGCAGTGGAGGAAGACGACTCCACAGACTCCTCGGGTCATTCGGT
The DNA here is from genome assembly GCA_003194525.1 of Gracilariopsis chorda. Taxonomy (NCBI): domain Eukaryota; phylum Rhodophyta; class Florideophyceae; order Gracilariales; family Gracilariaceae; genus Gracilariopsis; species Gracilariopsis chorda. Next base: position 115,704 of record NBIV01000137.1, read on the forward strand.
TCCTCCCGACCCGACGTTATACATCCCCATCAGAGACGAAACAGTTTTGCTCCAGGACTCTGGGCCCGACCAGCCGAGTGAGAGCCTGAACATTCGGGTATATCGTCGCTTCCCACCGCTGCAGCCCGGAGATCCACTCCCGATTGATTCTAGTGAGCTACCAGTCGGGGGAAGATTTGTCATAATAAGAGATGAAAACAATGGACCTGTGCTTACATACAATGCCGACTCACAGGAGGAGCCGGTACCTGTACCGCTTCATAGGGGCCCTAGTCGAGGAGACGGGAGAAGAATGCACCACAACAGTGAAGATGGGAGCGGGCCAAACTCTTCGTCATTCCAGGCAGATGTATCGGAGAGGTATGGCGAGAATGGGGATCAAGGGGAAGAACTCGTGTATACGGACCCGGATGCTACGGCTGAAGAAGGTGGCGAAGAAGAGCTCCCTGATCTCCTGGTAGAGGACATGAATAACCCTGAGTCAGAGTACGCCGAAGTGATACGAAAGGAAGAGGAAGGCCTCGAGCATGATGGGCGCATCCTGGACAGGTTAACCCACCTGCCCACAACAGTGCAAGGAGAGATTACAGATGCTCTCCAAGACTTAAGAGTAGTAGCTTGGTCCCTGGACGACCTGCGTCCCTCGGATGTTCCTATCATGCACGAGTTTTGCTGAGCAACGATGCGCCAATATCGTCATCAGTCCGCTGTCTTCCACCAATGCATGACAAGGTTGTCAAGCAGGAAGTGGAAAATATGTTGTCTGCAGGAATTATCACCCCCGCCTGCTCGGCGTGGTCATTCCCAGTCGTTATTGCCACAAAGAAAGATGGCCAGCCGCGGTTCTGTGTGGACTATCGTACTCTGAATAAGAGAATGAAATCGGATAGGTGGCCACTCCCTCATATGGAACAGATCTTCGACGACCTCAGAGGAAATTCTTTCTTCACGACTCTGGACCTTTTCTCGGGGTACTGGCAGATTCGTATGTCCCCAGAATGCAAGGAAATGACTACATTCGTCTGCCGACAGGGAACTTTTCAATTCGAGGTAATGCCTTTTGGACTTATGAATGCCCCAGCAACGTTCCAAAGAATGATGGACACCATCCTAGACGAGCATGAGTATGTCAGAGTCTATATCGACGATGTTGTCATCTTCTCGCGTACACTGGAGAAACATATACAGCATATCACGAATGTGCTACAGACGATCGCCATACACGGACTTAAGCTGAAAATAGCTAAATGCAGCTTTGCGCAGTCCAGTATTTCATTGCTAGGGCACATCGTGGACAGAGAAGGTGTATCGGTGGACCCGACCTAGGTAGAGGCCATACTCAAGGCACCGGAGCCGAGGACGGTGACTGAGCTGAGAAGTTTTCTCGGGCTCGCGGGGTACTACAGGCGCTTTATACGCAATTTTTCGGGAATTGCAGGCGTACTACATGCCGCAACCTCAAAAAAGGAGAAGTTTACCTTCACGGATGAAATGCTCGTGGCATTTTGGGCGCTTAAGGAAAAGCTCACCAGTCCGCCGGTATTGAGGTTCCCAGACTTCAGAGCGCCTTTCTGCGTCGAGACGGATGCCTCATCTGTTGCCGTAGGCGCGGTTCTGTCACAGAAGAAAGAAGATGGGATGTTCCATCCCGTTCAGTTCGCTAGCAGGACGATGAGCGAGACCGAAAAGAGGTACTCCGTATGTGAAAAGGAAGCTCTGGCGGTGGTTTTCGCCCTGAAGAAGTTTCGTATTTACCTACTCGGAGCCGTTCCGTTTCAGCTGGTTACTGATCACCAAGCACTGAGCTATGCGTTCAAGAAGAAAGACGTGCACGGCCGCCTGGCTCGCTGGCTCGACCTCTTTGCCGAATACGAGTTTGACATCGTGTACAGGCCTGGCACTCGGAACTCTGCTGCTGATTACCTCTCACGTTATGCTGACTGCAAAGAAGCCGCAGATCAGGCCGTTGAGGTGCTGAATGTGCAGGATACAGGGTACGTTCATGGGCTGGAGCCCTACTACGCCAACACTGCACGCCATATCACCGGCATGCCTTTCGAAGAGCCCGACACCAAGTTGAGGATTGCAGTAAAGAGAAACTCAGGAAAATTTGTTGTCTGGGAAAGAAGATTGTTTCGAAAAACGCCTGATGGCTTGCGTGCCGTTCCATCCGTTGAGGAGCGTGAGCCATTGCTAAGGATGTTTCATGACGACATGGGACATTGGGACTTCGCGGCTACGAGAAAATTTGTCACGGATCGATTCTGGTGGTCTGGCCTCATTGCAAAAATATCGAATTACGTCAAAAGCTGCAAGGAATGTCAACTATCAAAGCCTCTGACATCCTACCAAGCCGGGCAGCGTTTTCCGTTGACCGGAATATTTCATGTATTTTCTGTGGATTTTGCTGGCCCTTTCCCGGTCACAATGACCGGAAACAAGTTCATGCTCGTTGGGGTGGAGCACCTGACTGGCTGGCCTATAGCCGTGGCCACCCCAAACTCTACAGCTGCGGTGGTGCTCGATTTTATCAGGACCCAGATCATTGACCCCTTTGGCTTTCCCCGTGTAATCGTATCGGACAATGCCACGTCTTTCATGGCAAAAGCGGTGCAGGAGTTCGTTGAGAGCAAGGGGATCCAATGGAAACCGACTCTTGCATACGCCCCTATGTCGAACGGGCGTGCTGAGAGAATGGTCGGCACTTTTAAACATTCATTGGCAAAGGTTGTCACAAGTGGAAATATGCAGTGGGATGAAGCGATACCAAACGTTTTGTACGGATATAGACGCCGCAAAATGAGAGAAGGGCATTCACCCTTTGAACTCCTTTACGGAACAATGCCACGCATGCATCCCTCCGATCCGGTCACTTTGCTTCGTGTTTCTACTCCGCTTCATCGTCGGGTGGAAGTTTTGGCGGCGTTAGCTCACCGCGCTCAACGAGTTGTATCGCAACCAATCCGCGAAGATAACAAGAAGTACGGACACAGGTTTCGGGTAGGGGATCAGGTGTTGGTGATGCGTGGAAAGGCTCTGAACCCGAACGTGAAATGGCCTGCGTTCAGATCGAAGTATTACGGACCCTGCCGTGTAGTCAAAGCTAAACACCCACGCTACGAACTCATGTCAGAAGGAAACCACTTCACTCGGGAAGGAATTCACGCACGCCGCCTGATGCTTTACAACCCACGCCAACCTCACTCATCATCCTGCGTCGTCGTACATGGTCGGAAGTGCTGTACCGATACAGACAGGAAAAACATGCGCGTGAATATGGTGCTTCACCATGAGGAAGAGGAATATATGGTAGATTTGGGATCCAACCCGATCGTATTACCGATGACGGTCAACTACGGCCTTTGCGACCAAGATGATAACCTGCAAATGCTTTTCGTTGCTAAATGACCAATATCTGCCTGACTCGCACCGCTTGGTGAACCCGGGCATGTTCGTGAGAAGGTTGTGTGGAAGCTTCTGCATTTGTGTTTGTCAATCTACAAGCTTTATGGACCCTATCTCATGCTGGAAACCTTTCAGACGCTTCTGTCGTTGATTGATCATCTTCACACTGCCATTGGACAGGTTGTCGGTGTTGAGTTCGTAATTTATCTCTATCATTTTGTCGTGGGACAGTACGGACACTTACCGCCAGAAAAGACGTACTCGCGTGAAACTACAGAATTCTTGGCACAGTTAAGGAGTGGCCGTCAGTTTGTGCTAAGCTATGAGCCAGATGAAAACCGCATGGACATACCATTCACCTTCAGTTTTCGCCTTGTCTAGAACCCACAGTCAATGTCAGTCTATTGGTTTTTGGTCGCCCTGGGAAGCGACCGCTAAGTAGGGGAGTGTGAAGTGTGTTCGACGCGTGTCGTGCACACGTAAAGTTTACGGAAGACACTTTGCAACGTGTATGGGTGGATCACTGTTGGCAGCAAGGAGGGACTGCCTGTTGCCACTAATTAATATTGACTACGCCTACAGAACCCTCCAGATGAATCTGGAGTGTTCTTCTGTACTCTATATTAATCTTACGGAACTCTTCAACGCTGTCGGGCATGATATTATTGCTTACCGCTGGTGCAATTGTTGGCTACAAAAAGGGCTTCCAACGTCAAGAGTTGTGGTTTGTGGTCGTAGCTATCTATCATGTCTATTGTTATGAGTAGAAATTATGCTTACGCTGTAGGCTAGACACGCAAGTATATGCGCTGCGTATGCGCGTGTAGTCTAGAGGATTGATTAGAATCTAATGCCAAGCTGGCATTTTATGGCACTACTCTTAGCTAGAGTTAGTTCCTGGGTTTTTTTTTCTATAAAAGACGCCAAAAGTTGGCTTCTGCTCCAACTCCGGCCACCACACCTCCCAGCTCAACCCCAACCCCCAGGCTTCAACCAGCATCAGGAGTCCTGTCCGTAAGGGTAGCAACCTTGGGCTAGGGTCTTTTAACTACTTTCCTTTGGCCGGCCCGTGGTCCCGGCCTCCAACCAACAACCCTCCATATCTTGGTGTTTCTTGGCCTTGGTTTCTCCTTTTTTTCTTTAAGTTTTCATCTGTTTGATCCTGGAGAAGTGCCTCTGGATCGTTCATATTTATTTTTATACTTTGTTTTGGGCTGCTGTGTTCACCGAGAAAAGGATTCGTTGATCAAGCCATTCAGCTTGAGATTTATTGTGGATTAATCGCAGGTGTTGGACTTGGAATCGCTCTGACTCGTCCCATTATTCGGTTGTTGTTTACGTTTGTCTACTCCGGTGGTTTGAAGGCCCACAGTTGGTCATTGTTGGTGGCTAGCGCTCTTTTTTTTGCTACGAAGATGCTATTGTTTTTGTTTTATTTTGGCTTGTAATCGCCGCGCTGTTTTTGCCACCAAAATGGCGTCTTCAGTTTGTTTATTATCCGTAGAATAGACCTCGAAAATGCGGCACAAGTTGCACAAACGTCTGTTGGCAGAGGGATTTTGTATAGAGTATCGGTTGATCAAACGGAACTCCTTCCGAAGAACAGTTATATGTGTGAGAGTATTGGAAAACTCATTCAGAATTCCAGCGACTGTTACATGCGAACTATTCTAAACTTGCATCGTGATATTTCCGTAATATCAATTATATAACTTGCTAAAAAGAGATGAAATGACAGCAGTACAAGTAAAGTCTTGGCTTCAATGTGGTGCTGAAAGGGGTGAAAAGGTCTCGAAAAGTTGATGGTACTAGTTTAGAGAAAATAGAAGAAACACTGTGGTTATTGATAGCCATAATCACATCTAACACCCAAACGGTGTACAAACAGACCAGGTGGGATAGCCAATGTCGCAGAGTGTCGAGCTCCCCTGCGGGATCGTAAAAGAAGCGCACGGGCACCAAACTGCTCCACAGGGGGCTTGTCATCGAGAAACGAGAGCGCAGAGGTCAATACAAAACTCTGTCGGACAGAGGCGATCGCTACTCGCTCCCAACATCATTAATTACTACGCCAAAGGGCGCTAAACATCTTCTACGAAAGTGAGAGCGTTATGTATCCTCTTTTTGCTGCCTCTTGTCGATCCACAAATAGTAGTTGTAAGAGCGTTCTTTGAGTTTGAATACTCTTGTTCTACTCATCGCCAATTTCTTCGTCATCTGCTTTATTGATGCCATCTTGCATAAGAATACATATGCTCGAGCACCATTGTCCATTTCTATTTCTCTGTGTGCGACTTTGCTCTGTTTTATAGCTGTCCGTCGCTGCATAGAAGAAGGTACTTCAGTTCTGCAACTGTACTCTTACTCTCAGCACTAGCCAAGATCTCTTGAAAGTCTTATGCTGGAGGGTTCTCTAATTTTGATAAACTGAAGCCTAGATTGATATCCATTGGGGTCTCGCAACTCTATGGGATGAACGAGTAGTTGTTCTGAGCGGACCCAATCGCTGATCCATTTCATTTTCCATTGAGGGAACGTCGGCACAAGAAGACGTCTCTAGCAATGCGCATGCCATGTATTGAAGACGTTTCCTGTTGTTTACGTAGGATACACCGACCAACATGCTAATTCGGAATACTGTATATTCTTCTTCTTCTTTATTGTGGGCAACAGCTTTCTATTACTAAGCTGAAGGAGAGCTTTTAGTAAAAGCTTTCTCTTTTCAGAAAGGCCAAGAACTTCTGTGGCTCATGTCGGATTAACTGCTGTATACTTTCCTTACATTTTCTTGGGAGACCAGCTAACATCTCTGTACGGGCTGCATTTGTTCGAAGGCATCGGTAAAGGGGGGGGGCAGCAATAGTTGGACAAAATCCAAACAAAACCCTGTACCTCCGTCACCTGACAGGCTTCAGAGACGTTCTTGGTGTCCAAAGAAGCGTTACACTCCCCTCATGTCAGACCTGAAATATGAAAGCGAGCGGCGTAGAAACAACTTACGAACGGCCAATCAGCCCCATTCGTTCGTGCGACACTAAACGGTGGCATTTGATCGGACAGCCACGGCGCATTGGCCCATCAAACCGTGCTTTTTATGAAAGAAAACGCGTTCAACACGTCACGAAAAGGTTTGCCGTCTTACGGCAGCTCGACGTCGAGCTATCGCGCGCTTCAAGGCCATGGGACGCTGTCTCTCCTTGAAGCGCACGATGCTAGTGCGGCACAACATCGCGCGGACACGACAACGCTCCGCATTGAAACGCTCCGCCGCCTGGAAGTGAACTTGCAATCGTTCATTCGCTGCCCGCGCTCGCTGCAACTGCTTCCGTTGGTCCTCCGCGCGTTTCGCCAAATCCGTAGCACGTTTCGACCGAGCCAAGTCCATCACAGTGTCCGACGTCATCACGCAGCCGTTAGTTGTATCAACGTAGCCACAGTCCAACAACGTAGCGTCAGAGCCCAGCACCTTGTCCTTTTACTCTGCGCAACGCTTCTGGAAGAGAACTTCCAACTCTTCAACAGACAGAACTTTATTCACCTCGGCCGTTTCGGGACGGGGAACCCCGAGCAATCGCTCCGGGGCAATAGGCCATAGCCCTGCACGACGAAAACCTGCCTTAATCACATCTCTAGTAAACGCACTGTAGTACGCCTCACGTAGCATAGACATAAAAGAAAACAAGTCAATAGTAGTGTCGCTTCCATTCATAGTAATTTCCGCACTCACTCGATTCAAGTGCGACTTGAAGGCGGAAAAGGTCACAGCGTCCAAAGGTTGCGTCTTTCCTGACGTATGGGCGGGCAGTGTGTAACAAATGATACTGTTCTCGTGAAATAGTTCCAACACTTCTAAAGATATGTGTGCCCTGTACGCATCATAAACCAAAAGAACCTTCCGGCCGTTAGCAGTCAAATCCTTGACATACGCTACGAATTTGTGTGCTCATGAACGAAAGTTGACACTGTCAACTCCACCATTTTCAGCTCTAGTAGCAATCGCAGTGCCTCGCGGTAAATTGACACACGGTGTTTCGTGAACTACCACTCCGTCGCGAAGAACAGTGCGGTACGGCAAACGATTACCCTTCAACACAACCAGTAGTGGGCCTGTATCTCCCGCCGCGCTTACCACAGGCATCATGGTTATCCGGTGTTTGTATCCAAATTCGTTAATCACCATGTCTCGCGACCCCTTCTTGGAGAACAGGCGGCGGAGAGAAGTCACCCCAGTGACTTCTTTGTCAGGGGTCACTCCAATCTCATCCAGATTAAATATTCGAGTCTCATCGATACCGTATTGCCGCACTAATTTGGTTACCGTTGCGAAATGATGGGTCAACGTCTGGGCATTAACGGCTTTAAACCGCTTGTTTTCCTGTGATAATGGTCGGGAAAAACTTATTTTGTCAGCATGGCGCTGACGAAATCTGCGAAGGAAGTAGTCGCTGATATGTTTGTGATTGAATGGTAAAGACTGCAGTCGTTCTAGAGGTAGCGTTGCGCAGTATGTTTCAATTGCTTCACGCAAGTGGTGTGTTGTCAGAGGTGTCCCACGAGCCGCAAAGCGCAAAAGGAAAGACACTATGCATTGTTCGTCCTTGTCTGTTAACCCACGGCGTCTACCTGGTTTTCTGTTTTGATAATGGTGTTTCCTGTAGTGAAGGGTGGCTCGAGGAATGCCATACTGCTTCTCCACAGCACGGTACGCCTTGCCGGACGCCAAAGCGGCCAGTGCTTCTTCCAGGACATCCTGAGTGCACTGCTTGGTTTGGGTGGTCATTGTCTCGTAAGGAGTTGGAAGGGGAGTGTCTTTCGCTTGGTGGGGCCTACATCACCAAAGCAGTGATTTGCATCCAGTTGCACAACTTCTCATTTGAATTTGCCAGAAAGTCCGCCATTACTGTTTCAAATAGTGCTCAGTCCAAAACTGAGATTTTTTTTTAATTTGTCCACAGGTTTTCAAGAAATGTTGGCAAATTGGGCTCAAAACTAAAATCTCATTACCAATACGGCGAAATCGTTAATTTTTGATATAATTTCAGCGTTCAAGTATTAGTGTCCCGTTCAAATATTGGTCCCCCCCCCCTTTACACAATGTGCTCACAGTCTTTCTTCACGTTCGTTCCACAGTCCCATCTCAAGGTTCTGTTTTCGAGAAACGTGGCCACAGGATGTAGGGTGGAAACGTGTTTGGTGTAGAATTATGCAAGGGTTACTTCAGCCTTTCCTGGATCCTTTTCACATGTAACAAACGCAGGCCAATGCTGAAGAAGCCTTTTTCCCCTAATAGACAACGACAAAGCCGCTCTAACATCTATCATATCGATTGGAACTCGTAAAGGGGGGGGGACCAATATTTGAACGGGACACTAATACTTGAACGCTGAAATTATATCAAAAATTAACGATTTCGCCGTATTGGTAATGAGATTTTAGTTTTGAGCCCAATTTGCCAACATTTCTTGAAAACCTGTGGACAAATTAAAAAAACATCTCAGTTTTGGACTGAGCACTATTTGAAACAGTAATGGCGGACTTTCTGGCAAATTCAAATGAGAAGTTGTGCAACTGGATGCAAATCACTGCTTTGGTGATGTAGGCCCCACCAAGCGAAAGACACTCCCCTTCCAACTCCTTACGAGACAATGACCACCCAAACCAAGCAGTGCACTCAGGATGTCCTGGAAGAAGCACTGGCCGCTTTGGCGTCCGGCAAGGCGTACCGTGCTGTGGAGAAGCAGTATGGCATTCCTCGAGCCACCCTTCACTACAGGAAACACCATTATCAAAACAGAAAACCAGGTAGACGCCGTGGGTTAACAGACAAGGACGAACAATGCATATTGTCTTTCCTTTTGCGCTTTGCGGCTCGTGGGACACCTCTGACAACACACCACTTGCGTGAAGCAATTGAAACATACTGCGCAACGCTACCTCTAGAACGACTGCAGTCTTTACCATTCAATCACAAACATATCAGCGACTACTTCCTTCGCAGATTTCGTCAGCGCCATGCTGACAAAATAAGTTTTTCCCGACCATTACCACAGGAAAACAAGCGGTTTAAAGCCGTTAATGCCCAGACGTTGACCCATCATTTCGCAACGGTAACCAAATTAGTGCGGCAATACGGTATCGATGAGACTCGAATATTTAATCTGGATGAGATTGGAGTGACCCCTGACAAAGAAGTCACTGGGGTGACTTCTCTCCGCCGCCTGTTCTCCAAGAAGGGGTCGCGAGACATGGTGATTAACGAATTTGGATACAAACACCGGATAACCATGATGCCTGTGGTAAGCGCGGCGGGAGATACAGGCCCACTACTGGTTGTGTTGAAGGGTAATCGTTTGCCGTACCGCACTGTTCTTCGCGACGGAGTGGTAGTTCACGAAACACCGTGTGTCAATTTACCGCGAGGCACTGCGATTGCTACTAGAGCTGAAAATGGTGGAGTTGACAGTGTCAACTTTCGTTCATGAGCACACAAATTCGTAGCGTATGTCAAGGATTTGACTGCTAACGGCCGGAAGGTTCTTTTGGTTTATGATGCGTACAGGGCACACATATCTTTAGAAGTGTTGGAACTATTTCACGAGAACAGTATCATTTGTTACACACTGCCCGCCCATACGTCAGGAAAGACGCAACCTTTGGACGCTGTGACCTTTTCCGCCTTCAAGTCGCACTTGAATCGAGTGAGTGCGGAAATTACTATGAATGGAAGCGACACTACTATTGACTTGTTTTCTTTTATGTCTATGCTACGTGAGGCGTACTACAGTGCGTTTACTAGAGATGTGATTAAGGCAGGTTTTCGTCGTGCAGGGCTATGGCCTATTGCCCCGGAGCGATTGCTCGGGGTTCCCCGTCCCGAAACGGCCGAGGTGAATAAAGTTCTGTCTGTTGAAGAGTTGGAAGTTCTCTTCCAGAAGCGTTGCGCAGAGTAAAAGGACAAGGTGCTGGGCTCTGACGCTACGTTGTTGGACTGTGGCTACGTTGATACAACTAACGGCTGCGTGATGACGTCGGACACTGTGATGGACTTGGCTCGGTCGAAACGTGCTACGGATTTGGCGAAACGCGCGGAGGACCAACGGAAGCAGTTGCAGCGAGCGCGGGCAGCGAATGAACGATTGCAAGTTCACTTCCAGGCGGCGGAGCGTTTCAATGCGGAGCGTTGTCGTGTCCGCGCGATGTTGTGCCGCACTAGCATCGTGCGCTTCAAGGAGAGACAGCGTCCCATGGCCTTGAAGCGCGCGATAGCTCGACGTCGAGCTGCCGTAAGACGGCAAACCTTTTCGTGACGTGTTGAACGCGTTTTCTTTCATAAAAAGCACGGTTTGATGGGCCAATGCGCCGTGGCTGTCCGATCAAATGCCACCGTTTAGTGTCGCACGAACGAATGGGGCTGATTGGCCGTTCGTAAGTTGTTTCTACGCCGCTCGCTTTCATATTTCAGGTCTGACATGAGGGGAGTGTAACGCTTCTTTGGACACCAAGAACGTCTCTGAAGCCTGTCAGGTGACGGAGGTACAGGGTTTTGTTTGGATTTTGTCCAACTATTGCTGCCCCCCCCCTTTACTTGCTCCTGCATCGGCAAACTAAGTCTATATTTTGCCAAGCAGTCCATGCGTTCATTGTGAGTTGTCCCGCAGTGACGTGGTATCCAGCAGACGTACAGTTTGTTTGTGGTGCTCAAATCACTAAGAGCATGTGCCAGAAATTGCAGGTGCCTTGCTTGACGCTTCATACTACCCTGAAAAACTGCAACGATAGCCTGTGAGTCCGTGAATATTCTAATTACGTCGTTTGTGATTGAGGGTAGCGCTTGTACTGCTGCTGTCATAGCAGTGATTTCGGCTGTATAAGAGCAAACGTTAATCCCTGCAGGCTTGACGTTGCCAACGGGCTTGTATATACCCATTTCCCAAATTTCATATGCTCCGGCGGCAACGGTAGTGGGTGTCAACATCAAGATGCGCAACGCGTGATTTTTGATATCAGTTCCTTTTCCGTTTTCAGCGTCGTACCTGTATGCCATTTGGAAGCCGCCATCGTAGTCAATCCAGAACAATGGCATTACACCAAAGGTCTCATGATACTTTGCAACGCATTCGTGTATTGAATTGTCTACACCTGGGTAGTGGACTGTTCCGCAATACCACCCCTCATCCTATTCAACCGCTGCCCGTATAGCCTTTTGGCTTGGAGCTTCAGGCTTACCGACCGAGCCATCGCACCACACTTCGAACTTTGCTTTTGGCAGTTCTTGTAGTAACTGGATGGTGGCGGCTCATTGGGTTCCAGATTGGTCGTCTTTCGAGCACTGTGCAGACATAAATGTAACTTGTGAGAGATGAAGCGTTCCAAGTTCGGCTGGTAGTGGAGATCTAGGTAGCTGCAAAATTCCTTTCTCGGCGAGCTGTTATTCCGCTAACTGCTTCATTGTTGGCCGCTTTTTACGGACTCTGGGTTTGACAAGTCCACTCAAAGTCGCTTTCAGTGGCGTTAGCGCGCAGTTGCGGATAGCCTCTTCGTATAGGATTGCCGCTTTGCGACAGAATATTTCAGCGAGTGAGCGTATTGGCACGAGCTCTCTTAAAGAATCAATAGGAGCTGATGACAAACAACCTGTTTGAATCCTAATGGCTTCATTTCTTGCTCTTTCCACCATCTGTATCCCGGCTTTCAATCCGTTCGGAACAATTGTTCCTGCCGCATAGAATGCCATTGGTTCTGCGAAGCCTTTCCTAACGATTTCTACAGTACGATCTGTACGTCGTCTGGTCCTCCCGTTTTCTTCTCGTCCATCTCCGCTATTATGGAGGGGAGGTGGAACTCGTTGAATTGGGTCGGTTGCGTTACATGCGCCATCGCGTTGTACCTGTTTAGTTCTCGTCGGTATGCCTTCGTTCTTGACACATGCCTTCCCATCTTCTTTGCTTTTCTCAGTTCCGCTCGTACAAACCACCTCGCTCTTCTAAGGTCAGTCCATGATTCTCCGTCTGGAGGACACATGGACGAGCTCGTCCTACGGTTGTCATCCATGGACCGGAGTATTTTTCACATTTTCCAGTCATCCGTATGCGGTTTCAGCTCTGACACTAGCTCTCTTCATGCTTCTCGTTTTAGGCACTCTATAACCCTTCTGGCTTCTTGTCGTGCTTCCTGTAACTCGGCGTTTGTCTTTTCGCAGGGGTCTGATCGCAATTTTTTCCATCCTTCGGCCCGGCGACGTATTACATCAGATGCTTCTGCGCACCACCATGGTGTGCGTCGCCGCCTTCTGCCTTTTGGAATGGCTTTGGTAGCAGCCCTTGTGATTGCTTTGACGAGTGTAAACTTCTCTTCTTCTACACTCTGGTCATCCGAAACTGGGTTTTTGAGCTCCTGTGTTATCGCTTCTCTGTACTCTTCCCAGTTTGCCTTTTTGAGGCTCCACCGTGGTTCTTTCCTCTGGTCGATGGGAGGTATATTAATGGTGATGGTGCAGGCATGGTGGTCTGAGAAAGGGTTCTCGGCCGCTTCCCAGGTTGAATACGGCAGCCACTTGCTTGGGACGGCTGCTACATCAATTGCACTTTGTGTGCCTGTGGAGGGTTCAGTACGTGTTGGCACTCCTTCCACGTTGAACAGGACTCTATCTGTTTCTTCAAGGTACGTTTCGAATGCCTCTCCAGCCGGTTCGGCTCTTGAGGGATACCATGAACCGCAAATGTTGCTGTCTGCAATAATAACGTGTTCTTGGGGTACCGTGTATACCAGTTTGAGTATCGCAACGTTGGGCAGACATAGACGTTTGATATTGTCATCGGCCCTTTTGTTGTTCTTACAGAAACCGTAACTGCCTCTATTCCCGGAGTCCTGCTTGCGTCGTTTGAAAGATCTGCACCAAATCCTCTGCGTTGGTATACTGCCGATCCTCCTCATCTTCCGCCTGCGGGGGTTACACCATCCTCCCTGTCGCATCTTCCCAGCGCCTCGTATCCTTCTATCGTAGGAGATCTGTCACTGCCCTTCAGGAACGTTTCTTGCAGGCATATGAGGTGTACTTGACCTTCATGGGCCTGCTTCGAAAGTTCTGCGCGTTTGGCGGCGCCGAGAAGACCGCGGCAATTGAGCTGCAAGATGCGTATATTTGACTGTTTTTTCCGATTTTGAACCTTTCACATCCGTTCTTGGCCTCCACTGGAGATCCGTCTGCCTTCTCATTTCGCTCCGCCCCAGCGAAGAGGGGTCGGAGTCAGGCACACCACGTGAAGGCGAGATGCACGTGCCCTTGACGTCTCATGTTACCCTGTAACGCTGTAACAATGGCCTGAGAGTCCGTAAATATTCGAATCACTTCTCCTGTGGTTTCGGCTAGCACTTCTACCGCTGCAGTCATAACAATGATTTCAGCTGTATAAGAACAAACTTTAATCTTCGCAGGCTTGACTTCGCTAATCGGTCTGGTCTTACCTGTTTCCCATATTTCATATGCTCCAGCGGCAACACAAGTTGGCGTCAAAAACTTAATGCGTAAAGCGTGCTTGTCTGTATCAGTTCTCTTGCCTTTTTCGCTGTCGTAGCTGTATGCCATTTGGAAGTCATCATCATAGGCTATCCAGAACGATGGCATTACTCCAAGGGCCTCGTGATACTTTGTACCCAACTCGTTCGTTGAATCGTCCTCTTCTGGGTAGTGGACTGTTCCGCAATACCATCTCTCATCCCATTTGACTGCTGCCCATATGGCTTTTTAGCCTGGTGTTTCGGGCATACCAACCGAGCCGTCGCACCAGATTTCGAACCTTCCTTTCGGAAGTTTTTGAATTAACTGGGTGGTGGCGGCTCTTTGATATTCGAGAGTGTCGTCTTTGGAGCATTGTGCATACAAAAATACTGTATATGGAAGGGATTCTTTTCAAAAAAAGGCCTCTTCCATGAGCACCAACGAGTCTTCCGGTGACTCTCGTAACTCTCGTAACTCTCGTACTATCTCGGCCACTGAAAGCCCTAGCGGTTCTTTGGGTGTTGGGAGCTCATTGCATCTAGATCGAGCACGTTGGCTGCAGCGTAACAGAGAGTGCTCAGCCGCGTTTTCGATCTTTGACCTGCAAAGCGTGCGATATGCCTTCTTCTATTCTAGATGATAGGCTGTAGGATGACATTGTAGAGAGGGTCTGACGGCCAGCTGCGGTAAGGCGATCTGTGCTAAAGGCATTTACAATATATGATGCACTGTAGCAATACACATGAATGCTACAAGGGGTATAGCGATGTGTGATGGAGCAGTTAGTGCATTTCTTCACAAAACTCTTGCAACTTTTCTTGATACCATGCACTGCCACCGATACACGAACGCCAGGCATGCCTTAGATTATACGCAGTAATCCTCATCGACATGACTCGAGCTCTAATTCTTGCCCTTAGAATACCGACTTTCTTACTGACGACAATCTAAGGAAAGGGAACAGGACCGGAGAAAGAGTTCTGCACCGGGTCTCACTAAATACTGAGACTAGAGACAAGATCAACATTCTCCCAGTTTGTATAGTGGGAAAGAAAGAAAGAAAGAAAGAAGGAAAGGATCGCCGTAACGAATGGGAAAAAAAGCTGGCAATGCCAAATTCCAACGAATTGACAGCGAGATCGAATCCAGTCTCGCAAACGAGAAACCAGAACGTGCTGTAAATACACATTCATGAAAAACGAAAAGTCATACATCTACTCTCTTGAGCTACATGGAAGCTCTACTACTAGATGTCGTTGCAAGATTGTTTGTTGTTCGCTTCTAGGCTGTCGCCGAGCAAAGAGCTTTACTGTTTCGGAAAAGGGGGGGCAGACCCAGCAAGTCTGGCCCCAAAATCTCAGAAGAACTGCGATCTTGCAGTACATTCCAGAAAAATGATACTGTCCCCAGGGAAGGGTGGGTGGGAATTTGAAGTGCTGAAAGAAATACGAGATCTGACACAGTACCGACAGATTGATCATCATCATCACTCAACAGAATGTCTGACCAAGATCGGCTTCGTCAGTTTCTCTTCGTCCAAAGCCTCTTTCAGCCATTCAAAGCCTAAAACTGCTCAAATAAATCCATTTCTTCGTTTTCTCGATAATATATTATCTTGGCTGTCTTCGAAAACCAGTTATTGCTGACTATACGGGACTGCCTTTGAAAAATGTGATGTGGTCAAAGTCATTCTCCCTCCTCTTCTTCGGCTCTATTTTACGCTCCAGCGCGACATAGTAATCTGATTATTGCTGGTGTGAAGATAGAAAAAGAAGGAGCGAATATGTCGCAGGTTTGTTGTTGTTGTTGTTCATTATGAGCGCACATTGTCTAATTGCGACGCTGTGGTAGAACTTATCATAATTCCTTCTCAATCTCTCAACAACTAAGGTTAACCGCTAGCTACTCCTCTTGAATGACAAGTTCTCTCTACCTCGTTACACCAGTCTTAACTTCCGACTCAAAATATTGCTGATGGCTGTTGCTTGCTCCCACCCTGCAGCAGCCGTGTTACGCTCACCAACTGGTATTCCAAGACGTATTAGAATGGTACAAAACTTCTGCGGGGAGACCCGAATGTGTAATCCATTTCTTTCTGGCGCGTTTCGCCTCTTCCAGACTTTGCTCTGCTAATCCTTCCTCAACTCGAGAGAACGCCAGTTAAGGGGTATACCACGACAAGGCGGATTCCATGTACCACGTTCGCGCCACCCAGAAGATCTGCTGACATCTTACCCTCCCTTTTTTCTTTACCCTTGGCGATAATGGGCGGTAAGATCGGGTTGGGGCCCGTGTGTGCTGTAGATCTCAGCGTAAGTCCAGAAAAACCCTGTAAAACCATTCAGATCCTTGGACAGGCGGTGTAGTCGCTTCCTATAATCTCTGGTCTCCGTTGGAGACCAGCCGCAATCCCGCCAGAGTTTCCGTGGGAACCTCCATGATCCTTCTGGGAAAAGTCAGGGAAAGGTTGGTAAGATCCGCAGGGTTACACGTGCCTCGTTCTTTCTGTTTCGCACAGATAAGCGGGGGTCTTTTTCCGACGCTACCGCCCAGGCCTTCGGGCTGGCGGTGCGCCGACTGCTGGGGCGATTTTACGGACATCCCGGGTCCGTGGAGGCGATCAGTCCGCCGATCGCCTGGACGAGTTTAACGACCTCCCGGGTCTCGTCGCAGGTTTAGGCTGTGATCGCTAGAGCACTTTGATTAGGGTAGCCGATCAGGTTCGGTAAATCCTTGAAGGTTAACGCCGGAAGAAGTTGCTGTTTCTCTCTTTGAAACGGTAAGAATCAAGGCAGGCTAGCCGACTAGGACGCGGATAAGTCGCAGAGAGAGAAGTTCTTAGATACTGGCTTCTACCACGCTTTCGGAATTTGTACCGTGAGCCACACTGAAGCGACAACTACAAAAACAAGGCAGAACAAGGCAGACGCTTTGTCTCAGCCTTTAAGAATGCTTCCCAGCATTCTACTCTAGAGCCATGAGCTTTCGGCGGAAGCTGCGACAGGCCCTCCAACCACCACGAAGCCTAATGCGCTGTGGGGAGGTGCAGCACCTTGAGCCTCTTGGTAGAAGGAGAAGAATGCAGTGAACGGGGAAGAGTATGCAAGAAGGAAAGAACGGCCATATTGCTCATTGTCCTGATGTGAGTTCTCTTGTCCTCATAGCATTTGGAAACGTTGTGGTGATATTGGCGTTAATAAACTCGTTACCAGCTAAGAAATTACGGTAAGGCTTCTCACGAGAAGAGGCATTCGCTATCAAGGAAGGTCGCCACTCGTTCCGGCCATGTTTCAATGACTTCTCAAACTTTTGTGTTTCGTCTGGTGCTGGAGGGAAGCAGTTCAATTCTCCATGAAAGATCTAGAAAGCAGAATCGAAGGAGAAAGTGAACTGCCATGTCAATCACGTTTGGCATGTGCTTCATTGG
The DNA here is from genome assembly GCA_003194525.1 of Gracilariopsis chorda. Lineage (NCBI taxonomy): Eukaryota > Rhodophyta > Florideophyceae > Gracilariales > Gracilariaceae > Gracilariopsis > Gracilariopsis chorda. The sequence goes on from NBIV01000137.1 coordinate 133,034, forward strand.
CCACAAATGGCCGACGAGATCCTGTTGGAGCTGGATCTCATGTTGGAACACCAACCCGTTGGTGTTCCTTCACTGTGGTACATTCTTACCATCTCTTTTCCCACAGGTTAATGTTCTTGCATCTTCACGTACCCCTGGATGACGAAAAGGAATCGATAAGAGGTCTCTTAAGTTCATATGGGGGAAGTTATTAAAAACCATCAGGCATAGCTGCAAATGGCGCAGATAAAGATACCTTTCTTGTCTCTTTACCTGTATCTTTTACAGAGGGCTACAGTGGTTTCGTAGTACGGTTGACCTTGAATTACGTATCCGCAGCGACGCCTTGCATGTCCTTGACACGATTGCTGACCGTTTCAAACAGGGTTTGACTCTCTCTCAGAGCATTCAGCGCGTCAGTTGTCTTTATGACTAGACTCGGTGCTTAATAGCAGTATGTTGTTGAATTTTTTGTGTTCTCGCAGTCTTGACCTTCTTATTCCTCTCTCGCTTGCGTTTTGATCGTCAGGGAAACCGGAAAACATGTTGATCAAAACGCAAGCGAGAGAGGAATATGAAGGTCAAAAGTCATGAAGCACTTCGCTCTTGATGGGCCCTCTCATGCTACAAAGGGTGAGGGTTAGAGGAATATCCTTTTTATGCCGAGTCCCGTTTACTTCCGATGACTCTCAGACATATTTGTAAGTTAAAGCAGAGTGAAGACAAGACGATATCGCGGCTGCAGGTCTTTCGAAATAGTATCAGTATATGTATTAAACTATAAACTATATGCAATGGGGTTTTAGAGCATGAATGGGTTCAATTTTGCCCTGCTATAATCTTTCTAAAACCAACGAGCTTCGTATTTGTCGTAGCCTATCTGGAACCATGATGCTAAATCGCTTTGGGCTGCATACTGCTCTGGATCACTGCAAGGTACTGGCGAGTCCCGCTCAGCGCACATGCAGTTCTGCCCGTCGAGGTGAGCCGACCTTCCGAAAAGGCTACAAAACACTATCAAAGTTATGCCGGAGAAGGTAGCCAAATGGAGATGCGACTGGGTCTATTAGGGAAATTTAGCCGTCGAATAGATGATTAGCATTCTACTTCTAGAACGTTAATACCGTTTCCTCGGAATTAGAGGCACGTGCCCATAAGCACACACAGACATGCAACGAGCTTCTACATTGATGAAAGTGTTTTTCCCCAAGTATATCATGTTTAACTAGAACCCAGATTTCTGTTGTTATTACAATATGCCCCTTCAAGCTCTTCTACGCCGATCCCGGTTCGTACGATATCATCATTTGACCTTTATCCGTTTCCAAACTTCGTTATTTTACTCTGCGCGCTCTTGTCAATGGTGTGCCATGCAATTTGTGTGCGAAAAAGGGCTTTAGAGGCGAAGTCAGCAATGAATGTGTAGCAAAGAAAGAATATTACAATTTGCTATCTCGTACTAAATGAACTTAAAAATTTTAACAAAGTTAATGTATTGCATGTGGTCAGAACTCCAAACAACGGCTCCTGCGATTTGTAAAAGGAATATCTTCCTCACAGAGGCTTAGTTGTTGATTTGACGATCCTTGCCATTTTTCCGAAGTCTTGGGTATTTCGACGTGCTTTTATTGATATTTCTAATGCTCTAGAAGAATCTACAGCAACCTGTGTTCTCTGAAATCTAGCTGTTCTGTTCGAGCAACCCGCTTGAAGTTGTAGCTTGCAAAACAATGGCTTGTAGCAAACAAAAATCCGCTTATGTAGTAGCTTGCAAGGTACTGGCTTGTGGCAAATCACTACATATGTCAATCTCAACAGCCTACAGTACAAAAGCGGACTGCGATTAACACTTCTCCGTTTCGGAGTCTTTTCAGGAACCGAGATTCTGGTCATATTCGTCTTTGATCTGACAGATGAAAGTCAAAAAGCAATATCCGATGTAAAATGTGAAGTGAAGGAAGATGTTTTTACGTGCCTTAATTTTGTGGAAAATGAGAATGGGCTAAAAAATGTTTAGTACTGACGGACTGTTCTTGAATACACAGTATCAGTTTTTTGCACACTGACGGGCCATGGTACGTGTACTGGTCGAAGGAATGAAGGTAAAGGGGAAAGCCAACCGAGGGTTAGCAGTCCCGACCCTTTGCTACCGAAGAGTACAACGGAAGCTCATTTGTATCAGAATCTGTGATGTATATGGAAGACAGTGATTCACAAGCGATCAGACCGACAAAGCAGGACGGACGGCGCAGGGCGGCCACGTTATTAGCGTGAACGCCCCCAGCCGTCTTGTCGTCCCAATCGTGGAGATTGAGCACGTCAAAGATACCAAACGGCTCCCCCGCTCATTTCGTAGTGCCCTCCAACGCCAGTTGCTCCCACCTGCGCTTGCGCCAAGCCGCCATGGTCGCCGCGCTCCCCGCCACCATCTGCGCCCGCTAACACGGTATTAGTCAACCAATACTCGATCGCACCCGTTATCCGCCCAATCACCACCCTGCTCACCCAGACTAGCTGCGATCGCGGACATTTCTATGTCCACCTCACAGTTCCCGTTCAAAATATGGAGCGAGTCTCCCATATCTCCCAAATCCGCAGCTTCACCGAATCCAGACTTTCTAACAATTCTCTCGGGGGCCTCCAGCACGCCATCTTTGCGCCCTCCACTTGTGCCGGCCTTCTCTATCACCATCACACTATACTTGTCTGCCTCACCAATACTTCTCACCCGCTCTTCCAACCCCCACCTCACCACTTCGGTCCCACCTCGGCTTTAGTTTCTGTTTCGCCGCGGCCCTCAAAACACAATCAACAGCTGGTAACGCGGCACGTTCTTCTTCAGATTGTTGGGGGACCACACCACCGTGCCGCACCATTCGCTGCAGGTCTCCACTGTGCATCTTCATCTGTCGAATGAAATCCGGTTTGTATCGTGCCAGAACCACCTTGGTCGGGCTACCGGTTTTCCGCCCCGCCTTACATATCCTGCCTTCATTCTCATGGCCCCCACGCTCTTCCCAACTCCCCCTTTCCAAACCCCGGCATCCTCATCAATGCATCCCCTGGGACTTCCAGCCTTTCTCCCGCCACCCTCCACAACAAACGCGCTACCCGTGGCCTCAACCACTGTCAAATCGACACAGAAAGCGGGAGGCGAGCTCACAAAGCCCACGGGCTCTGCGCGTCCAACAATAGTCCTATCGCCCGGGCCTTGGCTTGGTCCTGCGACCGGGGACACTTTCCCATCTTCCGATGCACCATTCCCGGCTCCCCCGGCTCCGTTCTTGCGGTAGTTGATAAGTTTCATCCACCGCGGGTCCGAAGTTCTGCTATAGATCACGCATAGTGCACGGGTTGGGCATTCCCCGCGACAGTGAGTGCACATCCATATCCCAGCTTTCGCATCCCTAGCTGCTTCGAGGTCCCAGTTATACCTCTCAAAGCACTTTGCGTAGGTGGTTTTTCGGCACCGGCTTCGGAGCAGGTTGCCGCGCATCATGTGCGGAGCGTTCGTCGTCGGCAGCCGAAAGCATGTATGGCAGTGCTGCCTCGGCGCGGCCTGCGAGTAGGTCCTCGGCTCCCGCTTTGCCTCGCGCTGTCCAGCTCCACTGGCCTTCGAAATTCCACCGTCTCCCCTGCGGGCCTTCTTCGCGCTCGAATTGAGCCCGGCCTGTTCCTTGGGCGGTGTCCGACGCCCCTCTTCCACCGGCGAACCTGGCGTACCAACTACAGAGGATCCGCCTGCTGCCGACGAGTTCGGATCTGCAATCGAAGCTTGAACACCGGGTGGCAGTGAACACGTGCCGTCCGCCTCGGCTGGAATCGTCTTCCCGTCGCCATCGACGGCGGTGGGCTGCGACGCCTTCGCTTCAGCCGTGGCCACTCGCAAGTAACTGTGCAGTATGTTTTGGTCAGCGTAATGAACGCCGCCCGCCACATGCGCAATAGTGTTCGTCCCCCATGGCCTGGCCCCTTCCTCATTCACAAGCTGTTGATACAGCTGCCTTGCGACGAATTGTACGGCGGCAGCACCCGGGTGCTGGATATCCCCAAGCTTGTTCCAATGTTCCCAAGCTTGCGCCGCCTCAAACCCAGAATGTGTTGGACCTGTTCTGCGTGCGCCGCAACCCCTTCGATCCCTGCGGCGGTATCGGGCTGATCGTCGGCCAGATCAGCCCTAATCTTTTCGGCGACGTCGCCATCAGGGTAACCGTGAGATTACAGGACGGCGTCATTCAGATTACCTGCCACAGGTAGCCGTTGAGTACCAGACGGATCCACCCTAAGAACAACATTATGTTGTGCGAACTGAGTGATTCTCATCACTCCGCCAATATTCTGAGGTCCAACTAGAAATGCTCCATTTGCCGGAGCACACATCGCGGTGATGCAGAAGTTGAGATGTGCGGTGGCAGTTCTGGTGCTGCACAGCGCCCGATGATCCAAGATTCAATTGCTGGTGCTGGTCAAATGGCTGCCTCGAGAGCCAGGCCTTTGATCGATGACGTCCCAGAACAACTACGGGGCGCCGCGAAAGGCAGAAGTCACTCTGTCTCAGATCTATGTGGGACACACTCCGAAGCTTCACTCTGTTGCAACCTACATGGAAGCAAAACCGTCACAATGCGACTGCAACACGCACGTTACCAACCGTGCTGAACACTTTGTGCTTCGCTGTGCCAAGCGGACGGAATCTAGGAGACGCGAGCTTCCTGCCTCAGCAGAGAGAAGAAGAAAGATTTTGGCGGAGATAGTCCGCCAGTGGCCACGAAAGTTGTTAGCCTTTCTTGGAAGAGAGAGGTTTTTCTCATAAGAAACCTCTATCGATATGTCATAATCAGGCATATTGAACCCGCAATAAAGAAGAAGAAGAAGAAATCGCTGCACCAAGCCATTTTCAGTTCGCTTTCCTGTGTCAGATTCATCTCTACCAATCTGGGCTCCAAACAACGCACCATTTGTACCCGGCCACACAACGGTTTTCTTCATGGGACTCGGCCCTGCGGAAGTCTATACCAGTCTGACCAGTTTCGGTCTGGTTTCGTAGCTGTGGCTTTCGTTGAAAGGCAGCTGGACGCGTTCCACGGGACCGAAGGGATTCATCGATGCCACATCGACGCTGTGTTTGAAGGCCCAGGAATAAGGGAGGCGGGGACTTGGGAGTAGAGTGGGTTCCAACATGCTGAGCTTGTCTTCCTTGAGTCTCAAGATTGGGAACAACATTCTGAAGTCCCGGAGCCAAAGCTGGGTGACAAAGGGGATGATATCCGCTTATGTTTTATATAATGTAAACCAAAGTATAAGAAAGAAACGAAAATGAACACAAGGATGTGTTTTGCGAAGACTCGATGCAATGTCCTCCTTGAGTTCGACAACTGCAAAAGGTCAATCTGTTACGGTCAACGCAAATGCAATGTTGTCGTGAAGAAGATACGCTCAATAGTTTCGATGAATTGTGCGCAGTTCAGCGCAGCACATATTGACAATAGTACATTCTCTCTGGTTGATTGCATCGGTGGCGCCGTTGGCAATTCATCTCCTCTCTCTTCGTCGATCTTCCCATCGAAAATATATAGCCTAAGCGCAATAAGGGGAAGAAATAAGCAATACAATCGGTTATCATAAACTGCGCGAAAATAGCATACGAGAATCCAGGCCTTTACCCTTGGATACACCTTCATTGCCTGTCTTGAACCGGGAACGGAGTATCAGGTGCTCACTTTTTCCCCGATACACCTGAAGATAGTTCTGAGAGTACCGACGGCACGAATGCGCCGTGAGACAGTTTCTGAAAAACAAGCTCGTGTATTGGAAGAGGAGGGTGGAACACCAAAACAAAGCGTTCACGGAGCTCTCTCTGCTTTCGTCCCGCGTGTGCGAAACGGCTGCGACTTACTGGCTTTTGACCCAGTCTTCGACGTGACACTCGCCAACCTCCTTCCAGTCGCAGAGAAAATTGCATACCTCCTATCCTTCAAGAGCTGTGGAAGCGTTTAGTCAGCAGGTACTTACACAAGGCAAGGAATAAACTCTCGAAACAAGAACGCTTTTAAAAAGAAAGTTTCTTTCACAGACAAGCTGGACTTCACTTCGTGCAGTGCTTTTCCTCGAAATGAAAAGATCTACTTTACATGGCATGTGGTCTCAACTCCCATACTGAACTTTGACAACCAAGGGTAAGGTGACAGGCAAAGGCTTCATGGAGTCTTCTGTCACAAATGAATCCTTTTCCGCCGGTGTTCACTACACGTCGTTGCTCAACACGTGATTTGCACAGCGAGTGGGTAAAGAGCTTCTTCCGATTGGCCGAGGATACAGCATAAAGGATCAAATCAAATTTTGCAGAAAGTGATGAACAGCAGTGAAAGCCGTGGCCACGTGCACACTGGTGGATAAACAAAGCTTCTTCGCATGCTTTGGCCGGCAAAACGAAAATGACTGATGATCTTTCAACACTATCCAACGTCTTCGTGATCCGGTGCAGATTAAACCTTCATCAACATCTTCTGCTTCAGAAATCCAGCAAAGGGCGGCCTTTTCTGTGCATTCCTTTCTCTTTTGCACGGATTCGCTGCATATGATGCAAAAAGAAACCCATTCGTCTGCTATCCGTGAAGATCAGCTGTTGTGACGCGCTCGAAATCCTGCGACCAAGCTGTGCCAGGGGATATCACGCCAAAACCTAGAAACGAATCCACCTATCAGGTCATATTGGTTCTTCGAACTCCCGCCTTTGCCGAACGCTTTCCCGAGACTATCCTATCGATTCTGCTGTGAAAATGGCTCCGCCCGGCGCAGTTGATCCGATACAGGTGGGCGATCAGTCCCAGCAGCACGAAAATACCGCGAACGTTGCACTCAGGCAAAAGGAAATGTTTCTTCGAACCATTACCCTTTCTCTCATTTGCATTGTATCGTTCTCCATCCGGCTTTTCTCAGTCCTGCGGTATGAAAGCATAATCCACGAGTTTGATCCGTGGTTCAATTTCCGAAGCACAAGGTAAGCATAACCCCTACACTGTGAACCACTACCGCTGATGTCCAGAGCTTTAATTTCCAGCACCCTCTTCTCCCCTTGCGTCGATCCACTCTAACTTGCGAATAACCCCCCTTTGCAATTTGTCAGAGTTCTGGTCGAAGAAGGTTCCTACAAGTTTTGGAACTGGTTTGATTCAAGATCATGGTATCCCCTTGGTAGAATCGTGGGGGGCACGGTTTATCCCGGGATAATGTATACAGCTGCTTTCATGTACAATATCCTCCATTTTCTCGGCTTTCAAGTCAACATTCGAGACGTTTGCGTGCTAACAGCCCCGGTATTCTCAGCACTGACTGCATTATCTGCCTATGCTCTTACAAAAGAAGCATCTGACACAGCATCAGGCATAGTTGCTGCCGCTATCATATCGATTGTGCCTGGGTATATATCCCGTTCGGTCGCTGGCTCGTATGACAACGAAGGCGTTGCGATCACTGCCATGATTTTCTGCTTCTACCTATGGACCAAAGCTGTGAATACAGGCTCTTTGTTCTGGTCAGGAATGGCTACTCTATCATACTTGTACATGGTGGCCTGTTGGGGTGGATACTTTTTTCTGATTAACTTGATCCCGGTTTACGTCCTTGTGCTGCTGTTTACAGGGCGTTACTCGCACCGGCTATATGTGGCGTATAACACTTTCTACGTGCTTGGAACGCTTCTCTCCATGCAAATCCGATTTGTTGGATTCAACGCGGTTCAAACTTTTGAACATCTCGGTGCGTTTGGAACGTTTGGTCTCATTAACCTGTATTGTGGTACAAATTGGGTACGCAGTTTCACCGGACCGAGGGTGTTCAAATCGTTTGTACGCTGGCTTGCACTCTTCACGTTGTCCGTTCTTGTATCTCTGGTTCTTGTATCATTTGCGTTCGACAGCAGCGGTCGTATGACCGGTAGGATTCGAACATTTCTTGATCCGACGTATGCGTCCAGGAACATTCCGATTATTGCATCCGTGTCAGAGCATCAGCCCACAGCATGGGGATCGTACTTTTTCGACCTCCACTTGACTGTGTATTTGATGCCTATTGGACTGTACTTTTGTTTCAAGAAGCTGTCTGATGCGAATATGTTCTTGATTACGTATGGTGCATTCGCTGTGTACTTTTCCGGGGTCATGGTTCGAATTATGCTTGTGCTTGCTCCTGCTGCGTCGGTGCTAAGCGCGATTGGAATATCAGAAACGTTGAAATGCTGCTTCCGATCTTTGCAGGCAGACAACGATGACGAAGAATCGAGCGAAGCAAGGCAGTCTACCGGCAGCTCCACTGCCACTGCGGGTACCTCCACCGTCACCAGCGGAATCTCCGAGGACAGCGGGCGAAGTGAATCCGTAAAGAAGTCCAAGACTCGGATACGAGTCAGAAAGACAAAGTCCACTAAGACTGAAACCAAGACTGAAACCAAGACTGAAAGCCAAGATACAACAAGTGCAAGGCAAGGACAGGCGCCAAAGCGAGGGCGGTCGACAGTGATCCCGAAGTCTGTGGCGCTATGCATGGTGGCGGGTGCATTCTCTCTGTTGCATCAGTACGTTCGGCATGCGATATGGGCGACGTCAGAGGCGTATAGTAGCCCTTCCATCGTGCTGAGTTCTCGGGGATCCGGCGGGGAACGGATATTCTTTGATGATTATCGTGAAGCGTACTACTGGCTTCGTCAGAACACGGCCGAAGACGCTAAGGTGATGTCATGGTGGGACTATGGATATCAAATCTCTGGCATGGCCAATCGCACGGTTATTGTTGACAACAACACTTGGAATAACTCTCACATTGCGACGGTTGGAAAGGCAATGAACTCGCCGGAAGAGGTTTCATACAAGGTTGCTCGCAAGCTGGATGTGGATTACGTGCTGGTGGTGTTTGGAGGGCTGGTTGGATACAGCAGCGATGATATTAACAAATTCTTGTGGATGGTGAGAATTGCGAGCTCTGTGGACAGTTCTGTGAAGGAGAAGGACTACTTGTCTGCGAATGGCGGGTACACGGTTGGCGCGAACGCTGGGAAAGCGCTGGTCAAGTCTCTAATGTACAATTTGTGCTACTACAGGTTTGGAGATGGTGGACAGGGATATGATCGAGTGCGACAAACGCAGATGCCGAATGTGGGATCAATAAAGCTCAAATACTTTGAAGAAGCGTTCACGAGCGAGCACTGGATGGTGCGCATTTACCGGGTGAAGAAACCGGATGCGAGGGGTTGGATGTAGAAGAAGGTGGCTGGGAGATGAGGGGCGTGGTTTGGATTGGATTGTTTTGATTTGGGGCTGTGAAGGAGGGTTTGTGTCTAGGGGTCTTGACTGTAATGAGATATGGAGGTGCGTTTTTGTTTGTGTGTTAGGGAGCAAGTTCGCAGCTACTGTTTTGTCACAGAGAGTAAACTATGAGCGCTTTTGGCACGGATGGTTGCGGTTGCGCTGCGAGACGGGTGTAACAACGCGGCTCTGTTGCACTCAGCTTTGAAGGGATGTCGAAGATGACGGATGCTTTTCGGCAGTGCACGCCAGGTGACAACAACGCCATGCGTGCGGCGGCTGTTCTCTTGCGTACCAGCAAGATGGATTTGGCAATAAATATTTTGGGAGGCTTTTTGCGATTGGGACCACTGGTTGGGTGATGCCTCATCATTTGTCGACGCCTGTTGCCAGACCTAAATAGACTTACACGCTGGTTGGATTGCCATTTCGCTTCGCGCGAGCGAACGTACAGTTTTTGCTACGAATGCACGGTTTCGGGGGGGTGAGCATCACGACTATAACAACGGGCTGACTGCGCAAAGAGGGTCGCTTGTCTCGAAGGCGGGAGTTCGAATTTTAAGGCAACATTACACATGCTGCAGCTCGACGTAGTAAAAGTAACAGTTTACGGAGCGCTTTGCGGGTTGTAAAGCCATACGTGTTTAAATGGTGATGGGCGTGGCACCGTGCGTGGTGAGCGGATGGCTCACATTACACTGCGAGCGCGGCGTGTACCAACGACAGCACGGGCAAGAGACAACAACGCTTCTTCTCCATGGATTCGAAGCGAAAGGCACATCAGCTGACACATGAAAACGGTTTTACCAACGCAGTGGGAGATACGGACTTACCTTAGTAGATGCAGCATGGTGAACAGAAAAAGACTATCACATTTCCTTTTTTTTACAATCTTGTCAAAGTGAACAGCATAGCAAAGTTTGTTCTCTCAAGTTAAAAAAGACAGATGCCCAAACAGAACGGAATAGACGAGCTGTTACGAACGTGAGAATGAGAACAATCTTCGCAATGACCACCTTCTGATTCTGCGTGAGAAACTGTGCCTGGTTGACAGCCGCACTGTGGCGTGGTCTTGTTCATCCACGTCACTGGGATTGGCGTCAAGCTTGGTTTCGGGCGGCGAGTATGCCGGAGCAGCGTGTGTCACAGGGGAGCACGAATGCGCCGCACTCGGCTGCGGTTTGGCGTTGTGCTGCTTGTTGACGGCCGGCGCAGCGCGCGGATTCTTCGGGGCACTTGTGGGCGGAACACAAGACGGCGGCAGAGGTTTGTTTGCGGACGGTAAACGAACATCGGTCAATGTGTTTCTTCGCGGGCTTTGAGGCGCGGACAAGGGGTGTCCACTTTCGGATTCAATGTCGGACAACAACGACTTGGACGACGAACTGGGCGTGATACGAATGCGCAGGTTCTTCGCGGAGTGAGAGCGAGACACGCGTTGACTGGGGCGAGAGCGTTCCGACAGGTTGGATTGCTGACGGTCCGTAGAAAGCGTGGTCGGTTGAAGGTGAATGGGGATGAGATTCGGACTCAAACTGCCTGAAAATGTGCTTCTTCTCTGCGGAGGGGTGGAGGGAGGCTGTCCTGATAGACGACGACGCGCTTCGTCGGACCACAGCTGCAGCTGTCTGGCGTGGATTTTGGCGCGGTCCGAGTCGGATTGCGGACGACGTGAGAGATCGTCCAGGTCGGAATCGATGTCGGAATCATCGCAGTCAAACGAGACGGGGGTGGAAGCCTCCGTGAAGTAGTGAAGTCGTTCGGCCATTTTTTCCAAGGCGGGCACGAAACGCAACTGAAAGAGGTGGTGGTGAAGGAGGATGTACGGGGTTGGGGGGGGGGGGGGGGGGGGTGTGGGGGGAGAAGGGGGATTGATAGCGGAGCGGAGAGATGGCGGTGTGGGGGTGCGTTGGATTGTGGCACATTTAATAGCGATGCACTGCAAGGCGCAGCGCTCACGCAAGGCGCATCAAAAAAAATTGACTTGCAGCGGAGCGCGGGGGGTGGGGTGGGGGGCGGTGCAATGCGGTGCTGTATGCGTACGCAATTTTTTTTAATTTTGGGATGAAAAAGTGCGGCGTCGGCACGTGGTTGGACGCAGATTCAGCAAGCACAGCGCGACGCATGGAACGAGCGGCACGTCGCGTCTCATCGCGTCGCATCGCTTGCCACGAAAACGATGTTGCGTTCGTGCTCGCTCCTCACGCGGCGCACAGGGCGCGCCAATTCAGTGCATAAAGTTACATCACAAGAGACGTCATTGCAGCTGGCCGTCGTGGCAGTTGTCGCTGACGCGAAGCGACTGAGCCAAGCGCGCGCGGCGCAACACGGATCACTTTGAGGACGCACAATTCAAACGGCGGCAGTCGCACCAAGAGACGGCACAAGTCGAGTGTGCGCACTCTTGCAACATCCCATGGCACCACCCGACGCGCTCCTAATTATAGCCACAATTACAGCGAGCAAAACCCTTCCACGTGGCGTCGTGTCACAACTGTGTGAGCTGGTGCAAGTGTAGCATTGCGCTTGTGCGCCTGTGTCAGCGCGCGGCGCCAATGGATGGCGCCATGCTGTTTCGCGCGAAGAGTAGACGCGGCGCTGCCGATCTTCGTCTCGGCGCTTGCCGATGCTTCGCTCAGCGCTGCATCGCGTGCCTCAACGTACTCTGCGGACGGGGCTGCCGCCCGCCCCCCACTTCGCTTCGACCCCTCACCGCCTTTCGTTCCACCCGAATGCACAGCTCAATCCACAAAGCCCCGCCTCCTATTCGCCATACAATGTAACACGTATCACCTGATTGCTTTACTTGTCGCCTTGTAACAACTTTGCTCGGCCCCCATTTCCAACCCCACTTCAACGAATGCATCAAACCGTCACACTCTGCACGCAAAACTCTGCATCACACCCGAATCTCACCCCTTCCACAAACCATTCAACGCTAACTTTACTTTATGCTCGGCGCAATGATGTATCACCCGTTTCATGTACAACCCCATGCGCCCGTCTCTCGTGGCGAACCGCGTCAAACCTCTGCGAATACGACTTTTGGCAAATGCGACACGGAAATCGCGTCTTCTGATGAACCGTTTGTTCATGTCGAGTAAGAGAACTCTTTCTTCCCAACCGCAACGAACAGATCCCACATTTCCAAGGTCGATTATCCTGTTCGTGCGTCACACGAATGTGCTGATCCAGTTGCACCTGTTGTGCAAAACTCTTTCCGCACTTGTTGCAACAAAACGCCCGAGACTCGTGCATTCGAACCCTGTGTCGATTCAAATCCGCCTTCAGCCCGAACGCCGCCCCACATATATCGCACACGAATTTCTTTACGCGTTTGTGCACCGTTTGGATGTGACGTTGTTTGTTTCCTCGTTTGCCAAACAGCGCCCCACATATCTCACATTGCACACCGCTACGAGCCGCTTGTGCGTTTTCATGTTGCCCGACCGATGCATTTGTGGCTCGTGTAGTCTCTACAGTGCTTCCTGCTGAAGATGCGCGAAACTGCACGTTGAGCGCTTCAGGCATTGGAGACGCGTCAACAATGTTGAACGACGGTACCGTCAATGGAGAACACTCCAACTTTGTGCTGCCAAGCGCCCCGTTGCGCACAACCGTTCCAAAAGCATCTGCCGTCGTTGGCAATGCACTTGGCAACGTGTTGCGCGCCGTCAGAGAGACTGCCTCTCCCCCATTATGATTACCGAGGATGTCGAATGGACTCGGTAGATCTATGTGCGGCGTCGGTGGAAAGCGTTGGAATACGTTGGAACAATTTGTCAGAGGAAACGGTGCAGGGGGCGATGGCGTCTTTCCAAAAGCGGATAGCAGCGGCAGCGGCGACGGACTGCGACCCGGCGTCATTGCGCGAGTAAGCGCGGAGAACGGACGCTCCGCTGCCGGTAGGGTGCCTTGCAGCGACGGGCCGCGCGTGGCGCCGCATCCGTCGTCGGCAAACGTTGGTGACCATGAATCGAGCGAGAACAGAAGCGAATCTGCTCGAAGCGGCTCTGTGCGGGGTCGCTTGGCAAGCGGCTCGGACATTGGAAGCGGCAACGGTGGAGGCAGTGGGGAAGGCAGCGCGGGCGTGAGTGCAGCTCGCGTGCTGTCCGGGCTGGCATCGAAGCAGGCAGTGGCAGCAGTCGGGTTGTCGGTGGCGTTATGAGCTTTGTCGTTTCTCCTGGTCTGCGAATCATGACGGGAGTTGAGTATGCGCGCTAAGGACGTATCGGGCATTCGCTCTGCCGGGCAGTCGCAGTTCGGCGTGCACGTGGCTTGTGGAGCGGAGATGGGGGCGGTGGCGGCTAACGCGGTCAGCTGAAACGATGGCGGCGGGGCTGGCGGAGTTGGCAGCGCAAGTGGAGGTGCAGCGGGGGTTGGAACGGCCAGTGGGGGAGGGGTACGCGGCATTCGGGATAGCAGTTGCAGCTGGATTCGGGGTGCTATACGACGACCGTGACGCGCACGGAGGTGGTATGTGGAGTGGCTTTCCGGCGCCCCTGAAGAGGTGGCGTTGAGAATTGTCAAGGTTCCACGACGACGACCGTTGTATGCGGTTCGCAGAGCTCTTTTCCAACTTGCAGTTACGTGATCGAGCGGTTGCGAAGATGAAATGTGTTCGTCGTCGGTATGGTCGGCATCGTCGGTGGCTGTATCGTCGATTGGCGGCCGTGTGACTGTGGTTGTGGTGGTTGGTGTGGATGGTTGCTGATGTGGGGCTGCGACGTTGGGACAGTGGCAAAGCCGTGCTTGGCAGTTTGCACAGATCTCCTCGCGTGTAAGACGGAGCACGAGCTGTGGACGCTGGGAGAGAATGAGCTGGCTGTGGATTGGAATGGGGCGATAATATACTACTTCTGAGTAGTGGCGTACTGGTTGTGCTGGTTCGAACGTTGTGAGGGAGAGTATGACAATGGCGCGATCGTCGTCGAACCAGACGTACTCGACGTACTCGATGGTGTATGGACGTGAAGTGTCTGTTGCGAACTTGCGACATCGTACGGAGGCGTGCGGCCAAGCTGTTGTGGCGGTGAGGTCGGAGAGCGATGAGTAAGGGTGGGCGTCGGATGTAAGGTCTCCCCATATCTGTGATGATTGGTGTTGGGCGATTGCGGTTAGTTGAGGATGAGAAGGTGTGTGTAGTGGAGCGTGTGTGGAGGGGAGGAAACTTACGTGACCGAGGACAAAGTTGAGATGGGTGTGATCGACGAAGATGAGGTCGTCGGACTTGGGGAAGGGAGTTGGCGGCTTGTGGTGGGAGTGCGGGTTGGTTAAGGAGTGGTGGTGCGGTCGGACTGAGAGAACGAAGGCAGTGTTGGGGTTGAGAGCGCGGAAGTCTGCGGGTGAACGGCGGGTGAGGAGCCAGTGGGCGACGTGAGGGTCGAGCATGTGGCGCTTGTACATAGCGCTGAGTCGATCAAACATGTGTGTGTGGTTGGGGCGCTCGGCCATTCCAGGGCTGATGAGGGGGAGGGGATGGAGGGGCAGTGCAGGCGGTGCAGGCGGGTGGGGAGAGAGAGAGCTGTGGCGAAGAAGAGTTGTAGGGAGGTGGGGTAGACGGGGGAAGTGTGCGAGGGTGGATTGGGGAAGGGTGCGGGAAGTGGGTGGCGGTGCTGTTCGGCTGTTAAAGGGGGGGGGGGCGCGGGTGCGACGGGCGGCGGAGGGGGTGCGCGGGAGGGGGGAGCATAGCGGGCAGATGCATCGCGCTGCGCATTGCACCGGGCGGCGGGGCAGCACGCATCATCGTTTGCACGCGCTCGTCTTTCGCACGTGCTGCGCGCTGCGCGCGCGCGCTCATTGGTCGCGCGCCGCGCCGAGTGCCGCTGCGCGTATTTCTGTCGCTGGGGGGGCGTTTTGCACACGGAGACTCTGCGCCATTGGAAGGTGCGCTGCTGTGGACTGCTCCGGCTCGAAAACCTTTTTCCGTGTACGTTACCGACCGCGCCTCCGCCACATCAGCGCGTCCGGAGTTCGCTCTGTCGCTGGCGCACGCGCTGCACTGGCAATGGGCTTCGCCTTTCGCTGCGCGGCTGCCCGTTTCTCGCTTCGGCCCCGATGCACTGCCCGCAGCTGCGTCCATTTCGCTCATAGCAGGTGTTCCCCGTTCTCCCCATCGTCGTATGAATCAAGCTCCATTCCCACGTGCTCCGCCCCTCTGGCCTCCACTGAAGCGTTTGACGCCCCACTCCTGCAGCGTGCTCGATTTCTGCTGCCGCCGCCGCCGTCGCGCGCGCTGCCAGAGCTGCCCGAATTCGAGCTGGACACTGACATCCGTCCGTACATAGCTCTCCGTCTTTTCGTCGCGTATTTCTTGGCCACCAGCTCGCCGATCAATCCCGCTACCAGAAATACAAGCGACACAGTGAGGAACACGATGCCAGTTGGCAGCACGTCTTTTTTGGGCACGCAGAGCGCACCGTACATTTCTGCTGCTGCCGCCTCACTTTCGCTCCCATCCGACGTTGAAGATATTCTCACAACGGAGCCGATAAACGTGGCAGATCCGATCGAGATGAGCTCGATGCCCTTGATGCTGAGTGGAATCACCGTTAGAACGTCGCTTAACAGTGCGTATAAGAACGTGGACCGAGTGCTCACGTCGGCTAACAACGCGATGGGAATCAGATTCAGAAACAGAGGTAACACCAAAATTGCGATGCTGGATGGACTTGTCGCATCCGTCACTTGTTGAGAATACAAGTCCGCCTTGTCTAATGCGCGTCGCACCGCTAGATTCTCCTCGAAGGGGATGGGTTTGATCACGGCTGGAGCCGCAATTCCGTTGTGACTTACCATCATCGTCGTTGCGCCCTCGATCAGTACGTGCGTTTGGTTTTTTGCGTCATTGTCAGGTCGCTTGAATAACTTCATTCTACCCACTTTTCCGTCACGTCCAATGCCTTCATTTATGTAATGACGGGAGAACTCAGCAGTGTAGTTTTCCTTTTTCTCGTTTGTGATGCCGATATTGAGCAGCCAATCCCTTTGGATTCGATATGCACCGAGCACGTTTATGGTGCAGTCCTCCGTTTTTGTGTTATACGGCCAGTCGAAAATGGCGTCGGGGTTGGAAAAGTTGGTGTTGGCCGCTTTAGCGATTCGCGGCGCGTTGTCTCTAATAATGCGAGCAATTTCATAGATATGTTCGTACTGCCGGGTTTCCTCGTTGTCGTCAGACTCGATAAAATCGGTCACGCAACTCACGACGGGTTTTTCGGTGTATCCTCGAAGCGCGATTTGTTGTTGGGCGGACACTGCCCATTGGCCGTCTTCAAGGTTGCAGATTTGCGGCTTGCGCAACTGTATGTTTTCGTCGTTCTGCGCGTTTAGTCGGTACAATTGCTCGAAACGAATGGTTCGTTCGACGTTGTCTAACATGCTTATTACCGTGTTGGTGAGGCTGATGAACTTCGTTTGCTTGTTGAGTACGCTTGCGATGGGCGCGTCACTCGAGTGGTAAAAGTAGCGGCCAATGTACCATTCTGGGGCCTTCGAGGGCGAGGGAGAAGGTGATAAACCGGGAGTTGGTGTAGGAGTGATACACGACTTGGCAACACTTGGCGTGGTGAACAGCGCTAGTGCAGCCACGAAAATTGTGAACGTGGTGAACATTTGAGGTAGGGAGAGTTCATGGAGTCAATGCGGATAGGGGTGGGGAAGGAAGGGGGATAGAGCGCGGTGGTGTGTGCGCTGGAAAGACTGGCTTTGCAAGAAGCGCATGGCCAGCGCCACGCAGGGAGTAGGGCATATCAATGGGAAAAGAATAGTATGATATGCGATGCCGCATCGGGGCGGGTTCCAAGCGTCCTTGATGGAATTGCACAGCTGTTCGATACACGCAGGAACAAATCTACAATGCTCTTGAAGTGCGCTTACGTCACGCCACTTACACCTTGGAGCTACTGGACGTACACCTCTTCCTGAACGCCTTTTGTACTATATTTGTGGCGCATTTAAGGACTGCATGCTAGCAATCCCTTTTTTTTCGAGATGTGGGAGCGGATGAGGAACACGAAGCCTTTTTTTCGGATTTTCGACAACGGTGGAGTGGTAGAGATTTGTTGTGCGTGGCGAAAACAGAAATGGAAGTGAATTTGGCGGCCGTCCGTCACTTTCACAAATAGCAACAATCAACTGAAGAGTTGGGCTTAGGAAGTTAGCAGACGTCTTGCGAGGTCCGAGTCGTGGCGAATATCTAAGCATTCCCAGCGCCAAGCTTGAAGCCTTCCAAGGCTTCTAAGGCCCCCCGTCTCGCGAGTGGGCACAACAACAACTTGTGCGCAAACACGTGAAATGCTTGAAATGCGCCCAGTGCGTATTCCTCCTCATACTGTACAGAAGCAGCCATAGGTATGCTGCACCCTTCTTGCAGCTTGCTATACATCGTGTTGTATGATGATCGTACGAGCACACTGCTTCCAAACACGGGTGTACGTCCATGCCCCCATGGACACGGCGACACAAAGCCCGACGACAGGTGATTCTAACCGACCCCATTGACCAAGTGTATCAAGCCTGGCCTACCGCCTGTATCTACTTCAAATCTGGAACAAATCATCGCGAACCTTCTACCCTTCGTAGAACAGATCTGGCCCTTGACGCACGTTAACTATGATAACGCAATGATCCCGCACACTGCTACAAAGCAACTTCTAGCTAGAGAGCAAATGTTCCAATTGCTATTCAGCCCTTCCTGCAGCCACGGTACAGCTGCCACGCAAAGCTGTCAGCTGCTGCAGCTTACCCGCATGCCTTGCGTCTTTGTTGCTCCACGCATGTACCCACCATCTCGAGAGCTGGAGCACTCCCCAGTCTCGTGTAATCACGACTTGTTCATGTCTCTTCATTCGCTGATCAACTGCAATTGCACGGTAGAAAGCTGCCTCATGTTATCTTGTTAAATGTCAGGTGAGTAGCTTTTGTGGATACAATACCACCATTGCATCTCTGTCATATGCCATGGAATCTGTACCGAATCCTAAATAGAAACGCAAGTCCTCCCGTACACTACTTGAGCGAGCGCATGACCGCCAGCCACATGTAAGGTAATGGGTTTGCAGTTTAGATCGCTTTGAACTGTCTGCTATGGCGCCGAGCATCATTGAAAACCGCTCACCAGACGTTTCCGAGCCCTGCCTTCCTCTCCGCGTAGTGCACCACGGCCGTCTGGTACAACAGTCGTTTGGTCACCGCCGCCCGTCCTGATTCATATCCGTCCATCTTGTTGTCCTTCTCTTCCGATTCGATTCAGTACGTTTTGGTGCACCGTCATTCTAATCAGTTTTAGTCATTTATGAGTGAGTCTATTTGGTATGTATCTATGCTTCGACCTACCCTCACCTTTGAAACGCATTCCGCAGCCCACAGCTGCCTTCGTACAAACAACTGGCGCAAGGTGCTGCTCACTTCCATCATTCCACTTATCAGGGAATCGTGCGGAAATAGACCTGGCGATCAGTGGGGACCAAGGGACCTGAGTTCATTCTTCCAACCCATCTCCGAAGGACATCTTCAACCAAGATGCTTTCCCATGTGCTCACCTTCATGTCATCAAACCCCATCAGGGGTTGTAGTGTTTACCTTTCATCAACAAGTGCTACATACGGTCTGACAACCACCGTTCCGCTTCTTACATCAGCTTCCTCCTTCTATATGCTACATACTCTCTAGCTAATACTTCTGCGGCTAATCCCAGAATCAAGAATGCCAGCGATATACCCACAAACCCGATTCCCTTCGGTAATACGCTCTGTTTCGATCTACAACTTGCGACATATACTTCTGCAGCTGCCACGTCCGCAAGAGTTCCGTTGAACCCAGACGATATCCGCGTAATAGCAGCAATACGGCTGCGTGACCCAATCGTTATTAGCTCGACCCCCTTGATGAACAGCGGTATCGTTGTTAAAACGTCACTGAGAATCGCGTACATCAGCATGGTCCTGGCACTCACATCTGCGAACAGGGCGATGGGCAGTGTGTTGAGAAACAGAGGCAACACCAGAATACTGATGCTGGACGGGCTCAATGCATCGCTAACCTGTTCTGAATAATGACGCGACTTATCAAGCGCTCGAATTACCGCCACGTTGTCTTCTAAAAACGTGTTCTTGAAGAAGTCGGGCTTCGCAGGACCATGATGAAATACCAGAAGCGTGCTCGCATCACTACGGTACTCATCCTCACCATCTGAACGGTTCACGCGGAGAATCATCTTGGCATGACTCCCACGTCGTCCGACGTATTCCACTAGGAACTTGCGCTGGAAATCTCCTAGGTGTTCGTTCTTGTGCATATTAGTGATGGCGACGTTCAGATACCAGGCTCCCTTCTGACGATTCGCGGCAATCGCGTTAAACTGACAGTCTTCAGTCTTGGTGCTATATGGATAATTAAACACAGTATCTGGTCCTAAGAACATCGACTTGGCTTCCTTGTTGATATCGAAAGCATGCTCGTCGATTTGGCGACGATAATTCGTGACTAAGTCATGAAGAAGGCTTTCATTCTTACCTTTCGGGATGAAGTCGGTCACGCATTTTATAGACGTGGTATGGTTGAATGTTGCCAGAAACATACTTCCAGCGGCGTCTCCCCATTCAAGGTCTTCCAGATTGCAAAATGGAATTGATGGGCTTCGAAACCTCACCGGAAATTTGTTGCTTCGTCCTCTCTTTCTCTTCATCGGCTGTGAAGCATTGATTCGGAGTTGTTGCTCGTGCAGAATTTGTTTCTCAATACTCTCCAACATGGACAGCGTGCCATCTACATTATCCACGAACCCGTCGACTTTCTTGAGGGTTTCTGTCACCGGTGCACGGTTTGAAAAGTAGAAATAGCGATCGTAGTACCATGGGGGTGGAGGTGATGGAGAAGGGCCGCTAGGACCTCGGCTTGGAGAAGGACTTGGTGACGCAGTGATACAGTGATGACCCGCACAATACTGCACGCCCACCAGCAGAAAGATACACGCGACGAGTCGAGAAAGCATTGACCAGTTAAGAGAGTGACATGGGCTATCGACATGGGGCCACACAGAGGTGCGCAAGGACTTTGAATGTGTAGCACTTCGGAAAACAGACCAGAACCACACCACAATGACAAGGTCCAAGAATCGACCTATGCCACCAAGGGCTGAAGGTCAGGGGCCCCAAGTTATGATCTTGGCAAGGACTGCTGTCATACAGTTATCATATCTACAGGTAACACTTAATGTTGTTTCAGTCAGGTTGCTTGAAGGACTTTCGTGAGCTTCATACCCAATCAGAAAGAGACGTTTCCGCGTGGCAGGATCGAAAAACCAATGAGCACGCGGAATTGTCCAAACCGAATAGGGTGAAATGTAATATTAATGTTATCATAGTGTGATGTTAGTTGAAACAGAATCAGGTAAAGGGTTAACAGTCTGCTAACCCTTTACCCTTGGTAAGGCGGGATCCCTCCACTGGAAGGCCTCGAGCACAATTGTGTTCTCTTCCGGTCATTTTGAGCGCTATCTGACCTCGACAGGCTGAGAGGGTTAGCAGTCTAACTCTACACGGGTGAGGCGGGCATTGCGGGGGTGGGGGTGTTACGAAGTGTGCAGCGTTCAATTCAAACTCACTACCGCTAGGTTACCTAACGGTCGTGAGTTTGAACTGAACCACCGATGGCACAATCGAAGGCAGCTGTGGGCTCAGCAAGGAAGTGGAAAAACGATGGCAAGCAGTACACGTACTTGGCGGAGACCCTAAATGGGAGAGAAGCACAGTATCTCCCTATCTGACTAAACCGTTGCCGTCAGCATTGAGCCATTCTGAAGCAAATTCGAAAAGAGGATATTATTACGTGTTGTGGCCTGCGATGTTTAATCTCAACGAAGCCACAGCAACACAATTCAACAAGGGGGACCATTGCACGCAGTAACGCTTATCGTCATCCACCCTAACGCGGAGCTGAGGTCGCACCACTTCCAGGTCAGCTTCATCGCAGAATGAATCTGTTCTAGGCTTTCGGTCCCAATCGCGTGGGTTTAGCGGTTATGGCGATACCATTCAGCAAGTTACACCGGTGAAGCAGTCTGAGTGGTTCGATCATTCAGCTCTGCCTGAGAACGTTCTGTCGTTTCTTTCTGTCTAATATGTGTTTGCCTAGGCTATTGTAACCAACCAAGTTGCGGACCTGAGCAGGGACTGTTGATATGTGGACGAGCAAGTGCAGATTGCGGGGCGCGAGAAGGGGCAAAGTCGGTGCCGATATCGACAACACCATTGATGGGAGTGACATAACTGTGCACGGTTGAGTTATTGTCACTGGTCCGGTGCGATAAATCGCCTTCCGCTTCACCCTCCTTCTGTCACAAGAGCGCCGTGATATTATCTACGTGGCTGCAACACAAGCGAAGCAACGTGTGCCATTCACATGACAGTTGCCGGTTCGGTGAACGCCAGTCGTCAGTGCACGCATTAGATTCAATTCTTTCGCCCTCCTGGCAGTGAAGTGCGACGGCCTGCTTTTTGATTACGCCGTTGCACATAGTCCTTTGGAGTTCTGAACGTCAGTGTAGGTACAGTACTTGCTATTGTGGATTGGAGTATCTCAGTCATCACAGTTTGAGATACCAAACGTCAGTTACGAAGCGCATGTTGTCTTGCATGCTTCGATAAAGGCCCGATTCAGCCTTCGTGAACAGTTGTTGTTGCTGAACCTGATAATTCTCTCACATCAAAAGATCTGCGATTCCGATAACAGGCGCTCAACTGAAAAATGCACCGTCGATGTTGTTTTAAGCGAGACTGCGTCTTTTCGGTACGAGGGTGAACGCTGCCTTCCGACGGATCTGCGTTGTCCCATTCCCGTCATTTCCTCTTGTTTGAAGAAGGTATGCATCGACAGAACAGAAGTGCTTTTCAACTGTCATGGAGGACGCTTGGAGCTGTTGTCTGTCAGCTTTCCTTTTCTTGCTTCAGTTGGGAGTTGAGACTACGTGCCATCGCAATCTGAATGAAGGTTTTTCTGTGACTGCAAGGAGAGTGACGAACGTCACGTCGAAGACTGGATCATAAGCCAGTAAGTCGCAGCCGTTTCGCACACGCGGGACGAAAGCAGAGAGAGCTCCGTGAACGCTTTGTTTTGGTGTTCCACCCTCCTCTTCCAATACACGAGCTTATTTTTCAGAAACTGTCTCACGGCGCATTCGTACCGTCGGTACTCTCAGAACTATCTTCAGGTGTATCGGGGAAAAAGAGAGCACCTGATACTCCGTTCCCGGTTCAAGACAGGCAATGAAGGTGTGTCCGAGGGTAAAGGCCTGGATTCTCGTATGCTATTTTCGCGCGGTTTATGATAACCGATTGTATTGCTTGTTTCTTCCCCTTTTTGCGCTTAGGCCATATATTTTCGATGGGAAGATCGACGAAGAGAGAGGAGATGAGTTGCCAACGGCGCCACCGATGCAATCAACCAGAGAGAATGTACTATTGTCAATGTGTGCTGCGCTGAACTGCGCACAATTCATCGAAACTATTGAGCGTATCTTCTTCACGACAACATTGCATTTGCGTTGACCGTAACAGATTGACCTTTTGCAGTTGTCGAACTCAAGGAGGACATTGCATCGAGTCTTCGCAAAACACATCCTTGTGTTCATTTTCGTTTCTTTCTTATACTTTGGTTTACATTATATAAAACATAAGCGGATATCATCCCCTTCTTCACCCAGCTTGGGCTGCAGGACTTCAGAATGTTGTTCCCAATCTTGAGACTCAAGGAAGACAAGCTCAGCATGTTGGAACCCACTCTACTCCCAAATCCCCGCCTCCCTTATTCCTGGGCCTTCAAACACAGCGTCGATGTGGCATCGATGAATCCCTTCGGTCCCGTGGAACGCGTCCAGCTGCCTTTCAACGAAAGCCACAGCTACGAAACCAGACCGAAACTGGTCAGACTGGTATAGACTTCCGCAGGGCCGAGTCCCATGAAGAAAACCGTTGTGTGGCCGGGTACAAATGGTGCGTTGTTTCGAGCCCTGATTGGTAGCGATGAATCTGACACAGGAAAGCGAACTGAAAATGGCTTGGTGCAGCGATTTCTTCTTCTTCTTCTTTATTGCGGGTTCAATATGCCTGATTATGACATATCGATAGAGGTTTCTTATGAGAAAAACCTCTCTCTTCCAAGAAAGGCTAACAACTT
This sequence comes from Gracilariopsis chorda, assembly GCA_003194525.1. NCBI lineage: Eukaryota > Rhodophyta > Florideophyceae > Gracilariales > Gracilariaceae > Gracilariopsis > Gracilariopsis chorda. The sequence continues at coordinate 156,487 of NBIV01000137.1, forward strand.
TCGTGGCCACTGGCGGACTATCTCCGCCAAAATCTTTCTTCTTCTCTCTGCTGAGGCAGGAAGCTCGCGTCTCCTAGATTCCGTCCGCTTGGCACAGCGAAGCACAAAGTGTTCAGCACGGTTGGTAACGTGCGTGTTGCAGTCGCATTGTGACGGTTTTGCTTCCATGTAGGTTGCAACAGAGTGAAGCTTCGGAGTGTGTCCCACATAGATCTGAGACAGAGTGACTTCTGCCTTTCGCGGCGCCCCGTAGTTGTTCTGGGACGTCATCGATCAAAGGCCTGGCTCTCGAGGCAGCCATTTGACCAGCACCAGCAATTGAATCTTGGATCATCGGGCGCTGTGCAGCACCAGAACTGCCACCGCACATCTCAACTTCTGCATCACCGCGATGTGTGCTCCGGCAAATGGAGCATTTCTAGTTGGACCTCAGAATATTGGCGGAGTGATGGGAATCACTCAGTTCACACAACATAATGTTGTTCTTAGGGTGGATCCGTCTGGCACTCAACGGCTACCTGTGGCAGGTAATCTGAATGACGCCGTCCTGCAATCTCACGGTTACCCTGATGGCGACGTCGCCGAAAAGATTAGGGCTGATCTGGCCGACGATCAGCCCGATACCGCCGGAGGGATTGAAGGGGTTGTGGCGCTCGCAGAACAGGTCCAACACATTCTGGGTTTGAGGCGGCGCAAGCTTGGGAACATTGGAACAAGCTTGGGGACAGCCAGCCCCCGGGTGCTGCCGCCGTACAATTCGTCGCAAGGCAGCTGTATCAACAGCTTGTGAATGAGGAAGGGGCCAGGCCATGGGGGACGAACACTATTGCACATGTGGCGGGCGGCGTTCATTACGCTGACCAAAACATACTGCACAGTTACTTGCGAGGGGCCACGGCTGAAGCGAACGCGTCGCAGCCCACCGTCGTCGATGGCGACGGGAAGACGATTCCAGCCGAGGCGGACGGCACGTGTTCACTGCCACCCGGTGTTCAAGCTTCGATTGCAGATCCGAACTCGTCGGCAGCAGGCGGATCCTCTGTAGTTGGTACGCCAGGTTCGCCGGTGGAAGAGGGGCGTCGGACACCGCCCAAGGAACAGGCCGGGCTCAATTCGAGCGCGAAGAAGGCCCGCAGGGGAGACGGTGGAATTTCGAAGGCCAGTGGAGCTGGACCGCGCGAGGCAAAGCGGGAGCCGAGGACCTACTCGCAGGCCGCGCCGAGGCAGCACTGCCATACATGCTTTCGGCTGCCGACGACGAACGCTCCGCACATGATGCGCGGCAACCTGCTCCGAAGCCGGTGCCGAAAAACCACCTACGCAAAGTGCTTTGAGAGGTATAACTGGGACCTCGAAGCAGCTAGGGATGCGAAAGCTGGGATATGGATGTGCACTCACTGTCGCGGGGAATGCCCAACCCGTGCACAATGCGTGATCTATAGCAGAACTTCGGACCCGCGGTGGATGAAACTTATCAACTACCGCAAGAACGGAGCCGGGGGAGCCGGGAATGGTGCATCGGAAGATGGGAAAGTGTCCCCGGTCGCAGGATCAAGCCAAGGCCCGGGCGATAGGACTATTGTTGGACGCGCAGAGCCCGTGGGCTTTGTGAGCTCGCAGCAGTCATCGGCTACATTCCGGGGACATGAATAGAGACTGGTGCTACGTTACAAAGAAAATATTTCTCTCCGAGGAGCTTTACGTAATACATAGAGTTTAGCATTCAAGACGAAGAAAAGCTCCCCTGCAGTGTTAGATTCTTCCATTCCGTAATCAGGTAATGTGTGCCTATAAAAAAGAAGAAGACGAAGAAGAAGTGAGCTCGCCTTCCGCTTTCTGTGTCGATTTGACAGCGGTTGGGCGACGAGCAGCGTGTTTGTTGTGGAGGGTGGGGGGAGAGAGGCGAGAAGCACCAAAGGACGCATTGATGGGGATGCTGGGCTTTGGAACGGCGGGCTTGGGAAAAGTGTGGGGGTCATGAGAATGAAGGCAGGATAAGTAGAGCTGGGCGGAATACCTGTAGCGCGAGCAAAGTAGTTCGGGCACGATAGAAACAGAAGTTCATTCGACAGATGAAGATGCATAGTGGGGACCTGCAGCAAATGGAGCGGCACGGTGGTGCGGTTCCCTAGCAATCTGAAGAAGAACGTGTCCGTTCCCAGCTGGGGATGTGCGTATGTGTTCATATGAGCTCGTGTCACTAATTCCAAGACTACGGTAGGGGTTGCATTGAGAAGAACCCCTCTCTCTCTAGATAAACCATCAGCTTTTCTGGCCATGTCCTTACTATTGATTCGACGTCAGAACCCTGCCTCTCTCGGAGAGGTGGGAGTTCTCGACGACCGGACGCCGCTCTTCGGCGGCATCTATGAACGAAATGGTCTAGATTATTAAGTATGTTGAGCCCACATGCCAGCGGGCAGAAGTATTTCCTGTTGTGTAGAAACGTAGAGACTGGATGTAGCGTCGGAACGTGGCCAGTAAATACTTGCGACAGGGCGGTATGTGCCCTCCTTAGAGTCACTACATTTAACAACGACTCTGGCACCTCGCTTATTGGCTCTGCGCTAGTAAGACGGACGCGAGTTCTCTGTCTCACTTGCAGAAAGCCGATCTCTTTTTGGGGTTGCTGCGCAATGGGGAGACCAAGACTTTTCTTTGCAAATTCGTCGGCGGCCTCGTTTTGTGATAATCCGCAGTGTCCTGGGCTGGGGATGGTGTTGTTGATGGCTGCGGCGAAACGGAACGCCGAGATGTGACGGAAGTGATGAGGTCGGGATTGGAAGAGAGGTAGAAAAATGTTGGTGAGACAGACAAGGATACTGGGGTGGTGGTAGAGAAGACCGGCACAAGTGAGGGGCTCGAAGATGTCGTGCTGGAGTCCCTCGAGAGAATCTTTGGACAGGCTGGATGCGGTAAAGCGGTATGGGAGATATATGGGAGACTCGCTCCATATTTTGAACAGGAACGGTGAGGCGGACATAGAAATGTCCGCGATCACAGCGAGTCTACCACAGGTTGTGTGAGAACGAACTCTCTATCTTCTTCGATGCAATTGTTTCTCTTCGGGAATGCTGTGAACTTGTCGAACAATCTTTTTTCTGCTTATACTTCTTCCATCCCAGCAACTGAGCTGCTCCTCACTGCGTGTCACGTACTCTTTCGGACACCAAGGAATGGCATATTTCATTTCGTATGCAGTGCATAGCCGCCCACCTTGCCAGGCATGAAGCAACTACACATGAGGATGATCAACACCGGACATGCATCAACGCATCATTGCACATTATGAAGGCGCCTACGCTGATGCATGTCCGGTCTCGACTTGCATTCACCAAGCCCCTGCTGTTTCATTCTTTCCGATACCATGAACCCTAATCTTTCGGTCAAAGACGGTTGGCTTTGCGTGTTTCAGGAACGTTCTGTCCCAACTTGAGCGTAACAGCTTTCTGGAATCTCTATCTTAAAGGACTAGTAAGCTATCCCAGATATATCCGACTGCTGATCCATTTTGTTTTCCTCCCCTGTCCACATGACATATTCCCAAAATGAATGCGGACAAAGAACTGTAGATTCTGTATTGTACGGAGATGTCACAACTGGCAGTTGCCGTAAGATCCTCGACGGAACCATGTATGGGGTTCATACTCTGCTTGCCTTGCGGTTTAAGAATTGACAGCGGTGCAGATGATCCTTTCCAGGTATGGGAGGTCCGCGTCCTCAAAGGCTTGGTCGAGAAAATCTGCAAGATAATGGCATACCTGTACTTACGAACAAGAGGAAAGGTGATAAGCGAATTACACACGGGATTACCGTCGATTCCGCGCTGATGCTTGAAGAGGATTATAGGATCGAAGTGCTGTGCAAGCAAAGGTACTAGGATATACGTTGAAGAGCAAAGGCGACAGAAGCAGTTCCGCCCTTCGAGGTGTGCCGACCTTCCGAAAAGGCTACTAAACATTATCAAAGTTACGCCGTACGAGGAAGCCAAATGGAAATGCGATTGTGTCTATTCGGGGAATTTCGCCGTCGAATAGATAATTAGCCTTCTACTTCCAAAGCCCTTTAACACACCCACAAAGGCGACAGAAGGATAGGTATAAAAGACTTTGGAGTATTACCGCAATCGATCGACATTAGATGTTGGACGGACGGACAGGCGAATAGCAGAGACAGAACGGAGTTTCATCGGTGTTAAGTTTTGTGGACCATTGTGGCCAAGCGGCACGGTGGGCATCAGTCTTGACATGGTTATGTTATCGGGTATTACCGGAGGGGGGTATCATGAGTTCATGGAGACTTTTGTGGTGGCCTGACACAAGAGCTCATGTTATCCACCATTGAGATGAGGCCTGGAGCCATGCCAAGCTGGATAAATCGACAAATCCATTGTTGCTTAGAGCCTCGATTGACAATTCCTTGTCCTATGATTCCTTCACCTTTTCCAGGTATTGTCCGTTTAGATCATTCGGAGCAGCCCCCTCATCAGGAATCCTGCACCGTGCTGACTTCAGTTAAACGGTTTGGCCAAACAGATGATTTCGGTAGTTGCTTCTTCCAACTGATGACGCCCGATCGTTTGCCCAAAGGAGGTAGAAGGCTGGTTAATCTCCCGACTAAAAAACCGTGCTTACCTGCACTTCATTTACAAAACCGGAATGCTACCATCTACTCGCTTAACAAATCGTGGCTTTTCGTCGAAACCAGTTTCTCTCTTGCTTGTCCAAATGCTGCCTCAGAAACAACACGAAACGCGTATCCCCCTCGGGAGCTCGTAAGCTCAACCTTCTTGCACCATTCCGTTGCCAGCAAAGCAATAGCGTCAAGCTGCTTTTCAAGATCAGTTCTTGTCCATTTCTTTGGGTGAAGTTTTTCTAACTTAAGGATCAATTGCTGCCAACCCATTGCGAATCGCTTTTCGTTCCTCATTACAACGAAGATACTGTCCATCGTGTCAGGAAGCTTAGAAAAGAGACCCTCATTTCTCTTCTTCTCCTCTTTCAGCTTGGACTCTTGCTTCTTTAGCGCTTCGGATCGAGCTCGGACTCGTTCTAGAAGGCTCCTGGGGATGCATCCTTCAGCTTCGTCCCCTTCGTCCTCTTCGGGACTTGTGTCGTCCTGTTCGTGGCTCGCGTCCAAAGTGGTGGAATCAGGAAGATTAAACCGCACTCTCTTCACCTGTCGGACTCTCTCGCGAGACTTCTCGCTGGTATACAGCGGGGGAGCTGGAAGCTCGCTCACCTCCTTTTCTAGATCAAAGTCTGGATGCCAAATATCACTCTTGTATCGCGTAGCAGAAATCTGCTCCAAGAACTTCTCGTGATGCTTTCGAACCTGTTGAAGTAGACGCTTGTGGAGTAGAGATCGTCTTAATCGTGCAGGAGCAACGCCAAGAGAACTTGTTACTCGTCCCTTATCGCCGTCTGCGCCGCGGTCCTCGTCGACTTTGTCAAGCCGTACAATTAGATTATCGGAAGGTCGCTTCGGGTTGAATGTGGCCTTTGGACCAGGCAGAACTGCGACAGCCTCCGGAACAAGATGCGCTAATTGCGATAAAACCTTAACAGTAAAGTCCCGGCGAGTGCTTCGTGCTACAATGTCGCGCAAAGCCCCCACGGTTGGTCTCATTTTGCGAACCCGGACCAGGGCGACGGCCGTTTCAAGGGCGATTAGGGTATCCAATACCAGTGCGTATGACTTCGGAAGCATGCACCTGTCATACAGCAGGGCATCACCCCCAGGAACGGAAGATGAAAAGCTCTTCGATTGAACTGGCTCAGCGCTCAGAACAGTGCTGGGAGACGGCGACTTGGCCTTCGCCTTCTTGCCATTGATTTTAGTTTCCGATTTCTTGTTCTCTCCGACAGTCGACGACATGGCTTCGGTTTTCGTGGACATACTCGGACGCCTGCTATCCATGTGCGGTGTCGCCAGAACAAATGATGGTTGCGCGAACTTCTTCATTCTCCTCGTATGTCTTTCTTTCTTCAGAATCTCGGATAGTCGCCATCTTTTTTTCTGCGAGTCTATTTCGTGTGCCGATGTAATCGCCGAGGGAGGAGCGACTGGGGCCGGTAAAGCCTCTGGGATGTCTTCTGAGAGCTTCTGTCGCTTGGTATCACGGGCAGAGATATCTGAAAAAGTTCTCGGCTTCCTCACTCTATCGCCTATGAGGTCTGTCAGCTGATGCTGCTCTCCCCGTTCGATAGCGCGCTCCGTTTCTTTTCGAAGTCTCTTCATGCCTCGTTTGGAAGCCATTGTGTGTTAGTTGTGTTGTGGAAAGACGGATTAGGATCCTGTCCTTCTGCTCCTATACGAACAATGGAGCCGAAAAGGGGGATCGAAGGAATGGGAGTATGCGTGCAAAGAGGGAAATTAGGGCTTCGCTAGGATTGAGCGTGGTCGGGAACGGGCATGAGCCTGTGGGGGTATACATGAGGGTGAGCACGAGGCCGGGTACGAGCCCTGTAGTCTTCGAGTACGAGCCCTTTGGCGCCATTTCGAGCGCTAATCCAGGCCGAAGGCAAAGTGTTTCAAAGGAACACATGAAGACGGGGCTACAAGTGTCACCGAAAACCAATAAGAGCAACTCCCGCCAAAAGAGGGTTCCGAAACCAGAACCACCGAAAATTGATCTGAATCAAAGGATCCGTTTTGAAACTGCGAATGACTGGATTGCACCACGCGTTGCGCGTGCGCCAGGAGTGGTTTTCGGTTACGTTTCCCGAAGAGGCACTGCGGACAGTTTCCGGTCCGACGGCGGTCACCGTCTTCCGTTCCTTCGTTGGCGGTACGACAGCCAGACTAACTTGACCGAGATGTTCAACAATTCTCAGCGTTACACTTCCAGTGTTCTGTACAAGAGCGTCACGGCTGGGAAATAGACAACCGGCGCCGTCGGGCGGCATTGAGTACAGAAAATCTACGGTATCCGGCATCAAGTGCCATTGATTCAACATCATTGTCCGGGCTAATTCTGTTACATGCGAGTGTTATCTGCGGAATTCTCTTACGAGGTGTGGAGCTCCTACCTTGCATTCCCCGCATGAATTTCAATGGGAGTATGTCTTCTCCGAGATTCCTAACTGTGCCGGGCAGTGCCTCAGCTTTCTGATTATCGAGTAGTGTGGACTCCTCTCACAAACATGTGGAGTTCCCTATCTTTCGTTTCCCGCGTGAATTTCTGAAGGAGTACGTTTTCTCCCAGATTCTTAATTGTGCTAGGCAGCGCCTCAGCATTCTGATTATCTATGTTCTTGCTGAAAACGATATTTTACAAACTTCGAACACAGTTGAAGTTTCATAGCAATGAACTTTCAATCTTTATCCTTCATGGGATTCCTTGATTGTTGCAGAGCCTTCGGCATCTGCGTCTGTTAAACCGTTACCTTTTTGTTTCTTCTGTTCGTCATAATCCGAGACTTCACCCTTCATTTGTTTTCTGATATCGTACAGGCTTTTACGAAGGCTATCAGGAGTTGCCTTGTTTGCCGCAAAAGACATAACATGTTTTGATGCTCTTGCAAGCATGTCTCTCTGAAACTTTGGTTTCAAATCCACCGACTCGGATTTGACAAAATCGACAAGTCTGCCGAGGATTCTTTCCGTTATTCTCTTGATCAAGGCAAGAGAATACTTCTGCGGAGTGCTCATGATTTGAATCGGCGCTTTCAGTGCTTTGTCGAACACCTTGTGGACATCATTACCGGGACAACACTTTCCCCGTTGAAGCAAAGGCTGTAGTATTTTGTCAATGTACATGTCGAGAACGTGCAGTGTGAAGCCCTGTCCTTCCTTATGAGCACGGTCCCATACCTGTGTTTGAAGCATCTCCAGCATTGCATCCATGTTTTCTGTGAAAGACTCGTTAGTCTTCTGCTCCAACACAATTTCGATAGACTTGGCCAAGGCAGCGTTGGCAAGTTCGTAGTACTTGTCCACTCTATGTCGGTCAATACCAAACCATTCTCTCATTAAACATCCGAAGGAGCTAGACAAGAAAGGCCATCCCGCGACGTCAGTGAGCTCAATAACGTGTTGTATGGTACTCGTGATTACACGGGGCCTGTCAGCCATCCATATGCAGTAGAAAAGCGCCTTCCATAGTCGGTCAAGTTCTCTAGCTTGCAACTCGCCTTTGTTTGCACTTAGCCATGATTGAAGGGATGTTAGAGAAGCTTCCCTGACACGCCTTTCCGTATCTGATAGCGCTCGAGCAAGCTTTAGCTCTCTTTCGCCAACAATTACCTTGTTGTTCACGACGTCAAGTGATTCATGTAAATGCTCCACTGCTTTGTTATTCAGCACCTTTCGAGATTTTCGTTTCCGCTTGAATCTGATTTGATGCTGGCTTTTCATGGTGACGCTGGGATGTTATAGCGAAGAAGAGGTGTTTACGAAGTTGACCGAAGTTGAGGAGAGAGATTCGCCGTCGCCGCTGTTGCTGCGTATCGCAGTATGCAAACCTATTTTAGAAAATTGCGGGCACCAGAACAGAATTTGTTTTGAAATGTACATTTTTCTAAAGGGAACTGGTTTTTAAATCCTATCCGTCCATCTGTTCCTGCACGAAAGTCATGAAGAAGTAATTGAAAGGAACGACCTCTATGATATCGCAGCGCAAAAACGTTTAACCGACGATTTCTGGGTTCACAAAGAACAGAAAAAAAAATCTCCAGATTAACGCTTTGCCACAAAAAACCATTGCCTACGGTTTAAAACCGCTGCATATCTTAAGCCAGCTTCTACGCATCCTGCGGCTAACATTGAAACGCTTCGCAGTTTAACGCTTTGCACGAGAAAAAAACCAATACTTCTATTTGCAAACAGGAAGAGGTACCCAACTTGCTTCGAAAACGTTGCCTGCTGCTTTCAACTTTGCTTCATGGACGCAAAGGGTTAAAGGGTTAGCACGGCTAACCCTTAACCTTTTAACCCTTTAAGCCTACCTTCAGTAAATGGTTCTGATTTTTTAAGCAGTTGGCCGTTCGGTTTGCATAACCAGTTGAAATACGGGCATCCATGTCACTCTTTAAACCAAATACGTAATACGCCGTTTTGATACTGAGTAGCAATATCCACCGGATCTGCTTCGTCATTCAAGCAGCTTTCAAACAAGTGAGTAAACCCTGCTTGGCGCCCTTTGTTCAGCTTTCGTGAGACATCATCAAAGCGCCATCTGCGGTCCCCACCCACGCACCACTGTGACATCTGCTCCCGCTTTCATCACAAGCGCTCATAGCCGCTGCTCGCTAAAGCGTTACAAGCTTTCTTTGGTTTGCTGTTCCATTCGGATCAGCGCTATGCGTTTATGCGTGCGCATTCAGCAGGATATCACCCGACGCATATAATGATCTTATTAGCACCATCGGTCCCTATGTGAACAACACCGTCGGAATACCTTTCATTTTCGCCGAGACCAGATACATGGATTTTTGGCAGTGTCGAACACCATCAATAGGAGCAAGACATGGTTCAGAAAGAAGACCGAGGCAGTTCAATTTTGCAATTGACCAAAAAACTGTGGAAAGAGAAGTGGATCTTAGGGTATGAAGTCCTACTGGATATAACTGGGGAGTTTCGAAAACATCACATCCGCACAAATGCTGAATGTGAATCCTTACTATTTGACGTAACCACCGAACTGCGAGCGGCTGGTCGGGTTGATGATGCTAATCAGCTTGAAGTCCTTGCAAAACCTGTCACTGGCGAATCAGGAAGCTCATCGGAATCAGTTCTTCTTGTGCTGTTGCTTTGTGCTCAGAACCTGAGGAGAAAACCAAGAACAGTCCCGGGACTTCTATTCAGCTCAGACAGCTTTGTTAACACCAGAAAGGCTACTCCGAGCTCCGACAATCGTCCAAACGGTTTCTTTGACATTTCCATTTCAGAGATCTTTAATGAGTCGGGAGGAACGGGTGATACCATACCCGGGTCTTCCAAATCGCACTCATTGTCATCTAGCAACAGTACATATGATTTCGAGGACTGTCTCGCCGCAAGAGCTCGTTCGGCTATAGAACAGAAAGCTCTGTGGTTGGAGAACAAGATGCGTCCTTCACCGTTGGCTTTGACATCAAAGAGCAAGATTAGCAACCAACCGACGAGCGTGTACGATTTGGATCAATGGAAAGCCTTTCGGCCTCTGGAGAAGGAACATGTTTCATACGTCCCGACGCCAACTGATGCATCCCTTTTAAGTACCGCATCTCGCGATGAGCGAATTCTGCAGCATGTTTTCTGTCGATGTGTCTCTGGACCTGAGTTTGATGAGCTGGTCGTGCATTCAGATGACGACTATCAACTGAACAAACTTCAAGCCGTTTTGCTCGGAAGTCAACAACTATCAGAGGAAACTAAGAAGAACTTACTGGGAAGAACTGATACTACGCGCCAGCGTCGTTGGGCACACCAGCTGTTAACTAAAGTACGAGCTCCTCAAGATGAAGTAACAGAACTGACGATACGGTCAAGCGTGTGTGGGGCCCTTTATCAGGATATTCTGTCTTTTTCTAATGTGTACGCCTCTCTTGATCTAGGAAGGTCATTACAGGCCGTGATTACATTCATAGAAGAGAAAACTGAATCTTATTATTTCTCCCTGCTTGATTCAGTTCAAGATCACACCGTTTTGCCGCGCAACAAGCCCTGGTCATTGCTTAACAAAGCAGAGTCTATGATCTCCGATATGTACCACTTGGGGGAGCTTTTGTCAATGCTTGAAACCACAGATGGATCATCCTTTTCAGTTCTGACCGTTCTAAAGGAACATGCATCTAAGCAAACTTGCAGCTCAACCCTGAATCAGATGTTCTTGAACGTGTTCATGACATACATGGATTTTGTATGGGATTGGTTCTTCGAAGCATCCTGCCGGCGTGATTCAAAGCATGAGTTTTTTGGAACAATGCTTGGGTTATCTGCTCGCGGATCCGAATCTCTACGATCAGGAGATATCATTCAAGGCGAAGACGGACTCGACACCCCTAGGCAAGAAAGCGAACTCATACATGGATTGTTTCCTTCAATATTCAGTGAAGACCAAGCTTTATTCATCCTTCGAGCAGGCAGGAGCAGGTCATTATTGCAATATTTTGGTCTTGAGACGGGCAATCTCGCAAACAAACCTCAGTTGCCGAGCGGTTCACATTGCAGGAATAATCTGAACCTTCTTCGTGCTCGGTTGGATGAATATGTCCAATGTCTGAAATCACCCGGTAGCCCAACAGAACAGCACCCTACAATTTCGGAACCAGATCTCAACACGTCTCATGGATTGAAAGCCATGGGAGCACCCGTTGACGACAAGGATGATCCATTAAGCAAAACGTTGAGTACTGATTGTGAGAGTTTTGTTGTTGAGAACCATCCTCATGAGGCTCAAGACAGCTTGATACAAAAGAGTTTATATGTCGCAGATACTCTGTCCACGATACCTTTGGCCTTCCAGATGATAATGGTAGAGAGTGAGGACGACGATAATGCTTTTCAGGGGGACATTGAATTCCAAAGTTGTTTTACGTGGAATCAAATTCTTCCGATGTCATCTCAATCTCAAGACCTGACGGATCCCTATTGCCCACCTTTGAGCCTAGTTTCTAGAGGGTTCCTCCTGCAGCCGCTGCGCGTGATAGATGAACTTGTCCAGACAAAGGTTATGCGAAGTTTTGTACAGGATTTGGATCTTTTTGGCCATCTCAAGAACCTGCGGTCTCATATACTTCTTGGAGCTGGGGACTTTGCGAATGCACTCGTGGGGCAAATCGAGGGTGCTGCCAGAACATCTGAGGCTACAGAAAGGTACATTCAGAGACGAGTAAATGCTGCAATGACTTTCTATGGAACATCTGGAGCAGGCGGTAGGTATCTTAGAGATCGCACCCTTCTGAATCGATGCCTTCGAACAGCTTTGAATCTGTACTCTCGGGTTCATAATCCGTATGCAGATTTGCTTTTCATGGACTCAGTGAGCCATGTTGACGAAAGGGAAAGTGCATCAGGCAAAATTTCTTTGTGGGACCATTCCATGGAATTTAAGTACCATGTCGAATTCCCCCTGAACATCATTTTCTCCGAAGAGGCCATGGCAATGTACTCAAAGATATCTGATTTCTTTTTACGAGTTCTACGTGCGAAGCAGAGCTTGAGGAGTTTGTTTGTTCTCTCTCGGCGAAATAGTTCGCTCTACAAGCGTTCAGAAGAACGGTTGTCTCACAACAAGAGACTTCAGGTTGCTATTTGGAACTTTTCCTGGCAGGCGGAGCATTTCGTGTCAATATTTGGAGGCTTTGAAATGGATCAAGTACTAGGAACTGCATGGGATAAGTTCAAGTCATCTTGGGAAAACACGGATAATATATGGGACTTAAGAGATGCCCATATGCGATTTCTTAATGTTTCTGTTCGTCGCTGTCTTCTTGGAGAAAAGCACAAGAGCGTGTTGAGTGTAATGAGTGGCGGCTTTGATATTGTTGTCAAGATAGACAAGCAAATTATATCCGTTTGTTATCCCGACATGATTAGTGCCCCTGTTGAAACGGAAAATGTCATCGACTTACTCATTTCGGCATCTGCCAGTCTAAAGCGAAGAAGCATGTTCTTGACGGATGTGTTGGGCAGGTTAATAGAATCTGGAGGATTTCCTCACCTTGAAGACCTGCTAACTCGGCTCAACTTCAATTATTTCTACCAGGCAAGTGCCAGCTGAACAACTATATATACGATATATCCACATTGGTTTGCTAGGCTTCCAAATTAACTACAGTGCAGATGGATTAGCACAATGTCTCGTAGTCTGGCTTTTCTTGTCTGGAACGTTGTCCTGTACTTCAAGAGGACCCATGAACCTGAAGATTCTCATATGCAGCTGTATGATCACGACCCAACAGCCCTATATATTCTGCGCCTGCAACAGGTGGGCCTTCCCTTAGGTAGTGGATGTAATGGACCGCAACTTTTCAGAAGGTTCTTGAGTGTTATAACCAAATGTGTTGGATTCTACCCTACCTCCTCTATCATCTAATTCCGCACTCTTCTTATCAATTTGAAGGAAACGAAGCTATCGACACCACTTCGCTGAATACTGCAGAATCGAAGGAATGTGCGATGCTAAGCGGGCCGAGATCGAGAAATTCTCAACACCTGACCTTGTCGAAGATGCCTATGTACCGTTGTACCTTCGGTAGATACGGGTGGTGACGCGGGATGGTGTGATATTTGATTCACGATTTTCGAAGATTCTTGCAGATTCCAGAGATGGAATTCTTTGGTTTCACGTAGGGGTTTGAAGTGTAGCCTTCTAACCCTTGTACCCTTGGTACCTGTGTACACGTTCGAGGATATCCATAAGTGCCGTGGTGATGGCCAATGCCGAACACAGAGTCGTCTGCGCGCGTGTTCTTGTCGAAGTTTATGGAAGGCTTGTGCGCCCTTGCAGGGTCACGGACTCAAGACTATTCCAGTGCTCGTGACACACTTCGTGGTAAGAGGGGAACCGAGACACTGAGACGCTGTTTATGGCGCACAGCGCGAACGGTCAAACCAAAGGCTTGGTAGTTCTTGTTCACGGGCTTTTTGGTCATCGATATCAATTACTGCCTATTGCTTTTTCACTTTCCAGTCGCTATGACGTCCTCAACTTCGGTTATAAGAGTAGAGCTGATACCTTACATGGGCACTGTCAAAGTCTTTTGGACGTAGTCGAAACGAGGTTGAACAAAGAGAGGCAGCACGTGCATTTCGTTTCTCACTCTTTCGGTGGTTTGCTTGTTCATCGCGCTTTTTCAGAGGGCTTGAAACACTTGCTCGGAGAAGATGTCAGCCGTAGTAGATGCGTTCTTATCGGCCCACCTTTGAGAGGCGCAGCGTTTGCTCGAGCCTTTCAGAGACAGAACATCCCAGGCCCAGAGGTAGTGAAGGATTTAGTCCATGGGACTGCTCGGACAATTCTTGGTGACAACTCAGGCCATGAACTTCTCATGAATGATGAAAATTGGTACGCAAGGCAGCTAGGAGTGATTCCTCCTGAAGTTGACGTACTTGTTGTTGCTGGATGTCGCGGTAGAATGAATCCTCTCATTAACGAAGACTCTGATGGTGTTGTTGGAGTCAACGAATCTATGATGAGTCGCTCGCATTACCGTATGGAGGTGAACCTTACGCATAAGCTCATGGTGTACAGCCCTACTGTCATCAATTCAATCTCTGTGTTTTTGGAGGGGAAGCGAGTGGGAAGTTTGGTTCATGGACTGCAGGAGACTTATGTATGATAATAATCTGCCTGAGTCCACTGAACGTATTACAGCACGTTCATTTTGAACTAGCTCCTTGTATCTCATTAAGATTAGGTTCTCTTCATGTTCTTGGCCGGCATCTGCGCAATACTTTTCTTCAGTTTTTGGTGCACTCGAGTTTCTTCGAGATTCGACTATCAAATGACCCTGTACAGAACACCAAGTACACGCAGCATGGTTTTGTTCCACATTCGAGAAGAAAGTACGATTGTATACTGCAAGTCTGCATGTCATGGTTCGCAGCCAGAAAGTTATCATTTTCTCTTTAAGCATAGCCCAGCATTTCAGGACCGCCATTGCGATCCATGGCCCTTTCCCGCTTTAGAATTCTTTTTCCACAACCACAGACTACTACGTACGCATCCCTAGACGCGGTACTAATGGTAACATTTGACACTATCAGAGGGTAGTCATCAAAAAGCAAATATACTAAGTTCTTGAGGCTAGGGAGCACCGGTGTCTTGCCTGCGGCATATTTCTACCTTGACGCCCTGACCAACCATTGCACCATGATGGTGCACGTACCAGGCTATGTTCAGTACTAAACGTTAGCGGTTGCCGCTATCCCTTCACGAAAGGTAATAACCCAACGGTAATGGGTTAAGATGGTTACTGGTATAGGTCCGAGCATCCATTCATTAGGTTGCAGCCACGTAGCTGATCCTTTACTTATAACGCTGTCCTGCAGAAAGCGTGTAGAAGAGATCGTTGCGCGCTCTCTCTCTCTCTCTCTTTTACGAGTACACTAGTTTAATTATTAGAACGCTTCAATTGAAAGTAGCTTTCTCTCGCTAGGAAAACCAGCATTCGTTCAGGCCACTTTCTGATGATTTCGAAAACCCCCAGTCCTTGTCGTTCTTGTATATTTGGCAAACAAAGTCTTCTTGACAAGGTCCTCAATGGACATCTTAAAACATAATGGTCCACATCGTTTAGCACACCCCGGCCTACATCTGCAAACCAGTCGTCGTTTCGATAAATAAGATCCCACAGGATGAAAGCATGGTTTGTGACCCACTGCTAGTTGCGATAAAGCAACTTCGGCTTCTCGTTGAGATACCATCCTATCGAGTTCCTTAGGGACACCTTGTATAATCGACACACAACGTTGTTTCTTTGTCACTCTTCTCTTCACATCTGCGTAATCAACTGGAACGGCAATTTGATCCTCAACCTTCAGGTCCAACGCTGATTTGGCTAATGTATCTACTAAGTCGCTTCGATACAAACCGCAATGACTTGGTATCCACAGCATCTCGATTTCGCAAAACTTGCTAATCACATTGGAACTCCGTGACGGAAACAGCGTCACATCGGAGGACACCGTCACGCTACTCAGCAAACTCTCGACCTGCACCGTGTGGGAGAAGCTGTTGGCGCTGCTGCAAGGCTTGGAAAACGTCCCCAGTCTGGCTCATCTTGAAGACCTTCTACAACACTAGAGGTGCCGCATATACCGCGTCAACATTCCCCGAGCACATCTCTTCAAGAAAGGAATTGGACATCGATTGACCGATATATTGCTATCTCAGGGAAAAGGAAAACACCTCAGCCTAGTTTTCAACCATTGCAACTCGCGACAAGCAACTATCGCGTTGGCGTGGCAGCACCTGTCACGCGGGCGCCTCTTTTCGGTGCCGCATGTGGCTTTGGGTCGCATGTCCATCGTTCTATCGAAACGACGTCCTTCGGGAGCGCGAACGAAGCTCTGTCTCCTCTGTCTGCACGAGGCAGACTTCTTCGGAAACTGAAGCATCTGCTCCGCTTAATCGTGTTATGCAATACTGTTCTGGTTGCGCACGTTGCGAGATAAATTGCCTTGTCATGCTACAACGGTTAAGGTTGATAGCACCCACCCTTTGGTCTTAGTAGCCTTATACATAGCCCCATCTATACTAGGTCCATATTCAGAACATTACCACATTCTGCTTGATCCCTAGAGCCAGTCACAATCTTCCCGGTAACGCGTATTCCAACTCTAGATACACGATACGGTGCTTTGTACACGCTCGTTGTCGAATCTCCACCGGAACCGTCGGTACATCCGTCCAAGAGAAACAAGTTTCCTTCGTATTCCCCTCCGTTCCCTTTGAGAATGCTTTGCAGAATGCGGAAGGGAAGGTTCTTTTTGCCAAGTGTTGTATGTTTTACACGACTATTCTGTTCCAGAAAGACATCTGCCCGTGGATCATCACGTACATCGCATGTTAGATAACGCCTTCAAAAAATCTTGGTTTTCGCCTCTTGGAAACACGTTCTTCGCCTGCATTGCATCAATGAACCACAACATTCGTTTTATCAGCCCATTCTGTTCAGACTCCCGGAAGTCGAATGTAAAAAAATGCTCAAAGCTTAGGAACACTACTGTGTTCTCGGCGCGTAACACCTTTTCACGTTGACTGCTTATCGTGCCGTTGGGAGTGGCGTTCAGTTTTGCTCCAAAGCCGAACAAGGAAACCCCACCTTCGACCATACTCTTCATGGATACCGGGGTATTCTGACATGGACTAAGTGATACTCTTCATCTAAGTACAAGCACTCCGTTCCAGATCTGCGGTTGAGCCCCCTTTCGCAGCGGAGAACTATTTTCCGTTGTTTTTGCTTCGGTGCAAAGGATATACGGGAATAATGGGTGATTTGATTGAATGGGGGTGGTGAACCGAGACAGATTCCAACGCTTCCGACCTTTCCATGTTCCTTTAAGAATTCGAAGTCGATCTTAAAGTGGTATGCCCAACCCCATGGTATCACTACCTCCTTGTAAGGAACATCGTCGTTATGCGTCTGACGCAGGTCGATATCCAGAGTCTGAAGCACGTCACGGAGCTCTCGTTTGAGCATGTCGACAAAACAGTTCTGAAACATACGTGAAATCTCGACAAACTTTAGAAATACATCAGCAGTCTCGTGATTTGGTGTTATAATGAAGGACATAATAGAGAACCCAACCGCATTCGGAGAACTTGGAACGATTCCGACCAAGTGTTCATGTGGTCCATATCGAAATGATATTACATCGGACTCAGACTCTGACTCCCGCCCTTCTTCAAAGAATTCGACACTGATTCCATAGCGGTCTAACTGTCTTGAACTATCCTGAGTTGGAAACTCGAGCACATCATCCATTTCACTCAACAATCGATAATCTTCAAAGTCAAGCATAATGTCATTCTCCATAGCCACAATATACATAAACTTCAAAAACGGATATGTTCTACGAATTTCAAGCTCGCTTTCCGCCACGCTCGTCATCTGTAAGGACTCAAAGCGATCCTCAAGTACTTCTTGGACTGCAGGGTCTTCAAGTGCGAGCTTGGGGTTGGGATAAAACTGGTTGAAGCCGTCCAACACTAGCTTGGAACGCATTTTCTTGACTTCATCCCGTTTTTGATCCTCACCCTCTCTTTCATACAGCTTCAGGGCATCCTGAAGCAAATGAACCTTGTAGCTTATGCTCAACAACACACTTGGAGAATTTTTGCTTCTTTAGAGAAACAATTCCACCATCCTATGAGCTTCCTCAATCCTCCTGCGATAAACTAGCATATCCTCTCTGTATACAATTGGTGTATCTGCTAATCCTGCCTTGTAAACAATGTCTATGATTCTGGTTTCGTCGCTTGCAGAAAAATCCTCTAGAATAGACTTCTCATAGAGCTCTCTCGCTCGCATTGGGTCTCTAATGAATCCACTTCTTCCTTCAAACAGCAAATCAGCTAAGCATTTTGAAGACTCGATGCCGCACTTACGACTAGCATTTTGTTGCTCGAGAACACAGGTTAATGGTGCTCTCGACTTCGGTACGTTATTCTTCACTGTCCAAGCGCACAAGTCAATTATTTTTGTATTGTAACCAGAGAAACGTGGCGATGAAATCAGCGTCTCGATTGATTTTCTTATCTTCCCTTTGAGGCTTCTTGTTCTATGCCGGATAACTCCCTCAAGTAGTGATATAATGCTGTGGCTGATAAAGGGGCTCAATATTCCTGGCAAGCTGGTCAAATCGGAAATATTTATTGCATTCGTGCGGTCTTCTTCTAAAAATACAAGCACCTCTCCGCTATAGCGTAGGCGAAGTACATGTAGAAACCTCTCCGCAAACGCATTCAGTTCATCACACTCAAATTCCTTTTGTGCAAGTTGAGGTATCCTCTTCTCCAACCAAGAGGAGGTTCGGCAAGGAATGTCGTGTGAAGGATTTCCAGCTCGTTGTTTGAGGACCGCCGAGTTGCAATTTACAAAGCTGTGATCTTCGATATCCTCCATGAGAGATGTGATCATTATCAAGTCACGAAAACGATGAGCTGGAACTCCAGAGAGAGCCCGAGCTATTCTAAACTTGGCTTCCAGACGGTTTTCGTCTTTTACAGCTCTCGTGTACAGTGCCAGTCCCCTTTGCGGATCTTCATGTGCAAGCGTATAAGCAAGCATTATCATTCCCGTTGCACTTTTTCCGAGTTCCAATGCTTGCTCACACAACTTACTTGTTTGCTTCAAGTTCCATATCAGTGGATCAGGATAGTTCTCAATGATGGTGGCGAGCTCAACCAGAGCACCAGCATCACCGACGGCGAACGCACTTTTCTCAAACAAATCGAGGGCATGTGTCACGTTTCGAACAACGCCACCGAAGCTATCAGAGATAGCTCTGACTTGTTCCTTCAAATCCGAAGAATCAATAATGCAATCCGAAGGTCCAGTACAACCTAGAGAAATTTCTCTCTTTCTCGCTCGGATCACCAGTTCCTCTTTCCCCTTCCTCAACTTACGTATTTTATCAATTAATCTTCTTTCACGCATTTCCCTTGTTTCTTCAGCTTTTCCTCAGGAATGGGTGTTGTTAATCCTCCGTTAAGTAACTTCTGACTTTGCTCCACGTTTCGCCAAGTGATCTGGACCCTTTCGCTGTTTGAGAATGTCCATCAAGTGTGTCAAGGCGCCAGCATCACACATCCCAATCGCAGCTACGTACAGCTTTGTAGCGGCCTCGTAATCTGCACTGCGTGTATCACGAACATCTCTGTGCGGAAGCAAAATACCAGCAAGGATCTTCATCACTTCTGTATTTCCAGCATAAGTTGCGCGTTTGTACTAATTCCATGGCTTTCTCCTTGCACTTCGATCCACGTTGGAGACTGCAGGCTAAGGGGATGTGCTTCTCTAGTAGTTCCGAGTAAAGAGCTTTGCTCTCCGCTGGGATTTCCGAAGATGTTCTTAAAGATTCGAAGCTCCTCCCCGTTTGCTGAGTAACGTAAATGCGTAGCAACAGAGTACCTAGTTTCTCCATAGCCTGCGTATCATTTGCATCATGAATGGCTCGTTGGTACAAGGCAGTTGCAAAAACAGTCGCATCCCCTTCTTTGTTGAAGTGCTCAAGGAGTAAATCTGCCAGCACGACCATGGCCTTCGTACTCCCTGACTTACGAATCACACGTTCGAGTAATTGTCTACTTGTTTTATGGGAGTCTTTGGCGAGCAGCGATGCTTAGGTGATCATATCGTGCTCATCATGATCTTCGTCGCGATCCATTACTTTTGTCAGCAGCTCCTTGGCGCGGCTTTCATTTGGCTGAAAGCCACTGTTGTAGTACTACAGCGCGGCGCGAAACATGGCATCGGTGTGGTCGAATTGAGCGATGATACGTTCGAAGAAGCGAATGGCAATGTACTGGTGTTTAGCAATACCGGCGTCACCGTAATCCAAGAGATACGCCATGTTGATCATTGCCTGACGGTCAGTCAAGGCGAAAGTGAAGTTTCTGATCCACGAACTGAAGAAGATGCAATTCCAGCGGGAGGCTCTGTATGCGTCGAGCAGAACGGCAGCCATGTTGCGCCGAGAAGTCGCATCAGTTTCGATACGACTGAATGAAGACAGTTTGGCTTCGAGAGCAGCATCGAAAAGTCGGTGGTCTGTGCTGGTAGGAGATGATGAAGACATGTTTAGTAGAACGAAGCTTTAATTGCGATTCCAAAGACGGACTATGGGTCGGCGAAGAGGGAGCTCTATGGATGAGGCGCATGGTGAATGAGGGGAAAGCCAAGACCGGGATTGAGTTGAACGAAGACGCGAACGAATTGCACGTGTAATTTGTTCTTAGCATTTGGGAAGGTACGAAACTTCAACGCGAAACGGGAGTGATAAAGTTTAAACGAATGAGTGCAGCAGTGCAAGAGATCATACAGGGTAAGGGCTCGACTGCTAGCTGCGGCAAACCCTTGCAAATAGTGGTTCAGCCAGCAGTCCAAACCCTTAGAGCGAATGGAAATTGTTGTCAAAGCTACATTGGCCAATATATGTACTCAACAAAAACAACTAAGCCTAACCCCTCGACACAACGATGTGGTAGTACCACAGTGGTACAGATTGGGTTCAGAACACACACCCCTGAATACACCCATGAAATCATTGTGGATTCATGACCCACAAAAACGGGTGCAGAACGCCAATCATCGAAGCAGGGTAGGTCTGAGCACCAGAAGGATTGGGGAATTCGGCCCACCCAACCCTCCGATT
Source organism: Gracilariopsis chorda (assembly GCA_003194525.1). Classification (NCBI taxonomy): domain Eukaryota; phylum Rhodophyta; class Florideophyceae; order Gracilariales; family Gracilariaceae; genus Gracilariopsis; species Gracilariopsis chorda. The sequence continues at coordinate 177,295 of NBIV01000137.1, forward strand.
ACATAGATGGTCAGAAAGGCTTGGGTGAAGTTAAGCGGCCCTGAGAGGTTATGAACGGAATGTCCGTAGACTTAAAATATTGACGATGTAGAAAACTGCAGCACTGTTTATACATTAGACGTCGTTCGAAACAGCGGATTGGTCCAAGTACATCTCCACAACTTGTTCAGCCGTTGTAGCGTCTTCGGGGTTTTTGTCGTCTCGAACACGGAGAAAGCGGGGGAATCGCAGTGCGACGCCTTTATTAGGGTCCACCTGTCCAATACCAGCAGTATGCTGTGGAGAAATAGAAAGGTCAGCACACTTCACCTCCCAGACTTGGACGGGCTCAAACCACACGTCCGGCTCGAGTGTGTTCAGGGTCGGGGTACGATAATATGACTTTGCTTTCTTGCTGGTGCGTCTGTGCTCAGGATCGTCAAAGAACTTGGCAAATTGTTCAAGTTGAGCTTCTGAGAAACCAGTGCCAATTTTGCATACGGACTGATATTCTTCGTTGTCGGGATCATAACATGCGAGAAGGAATGCGCCATAAGAACCGGTCCGTTTTCCACGACCACGATAGCCACCTATTGGTACAAGATCTAGAGAGTCACCGCATCCTTCAAGATAGTCTTTCTTCACCTTGAGCCAGTTCTGACTGCGATTGGCAGGCTCGTACGTAGCATTGCTACCGTCAAGGGCTTTTACCATAAGCCCCTCGCAGCCCTCCTTCACGCTTGCATTGAGCAGCTCCATGATTTGTTCAGGATCACGAGAATCATGGCTCTTGGCAAACATAAACTGGCCTTCCTGTTCTCCAAAACCCTCACTGAGAAGAAATCTCCTCTTACTCAGGGGTTCTTCGATGAGACTGGTGCCATCAAAGTACAACAAGTCAAACACAAAGATACAAACTTTGACCTTGATATCATCTGCGTTGACGTCCTTTCTTTTCCTGCTCTGCAGTTCTTGAAACGGTAGAATCTTCTTTCGTTCAGTATCATACGCGACAGCCTCTGAATCAATGATGAAAGAAGATGACTTGAATTGTTTTCGCAACGCAAGCGGCAGTTGTTTGACAAGATCAGGGTACTTTGGAGTCAAGTTTTCGGCATTTCTGCTATAAATCTTAATAGTGCCATCAGGCAAACGATGAATCTGTGCACGCTCGCCATCATATTTGTATTCACATGTGAATGTCACTTCCGCAAAGCGGTCCAATACCTGAGAGATAGCCTTCGTAGGTTTGGCAAGCATTGGGGATACTGGAACGCCAGGAACCAACTTACAAGCCTCACTGAGTCGTTCATCAATAGTGCCGAATTGCAAAAGCTTGGGAATGATTATGTCCCATACTGGAAGTTGACTATATACTGAGTTGAGCGAAGCGGTAGCGTCCTTGATGAGCTGTTCAATACGCTCTTCTCTTGCTGAGAGTTTGGGCTTCTTGCTTCCATCTTGTTCTAGAAGAATATCCGTGCTGGCGTGTTCATTTTCAAGAACAAATGCAGCTGCCAGTGAAGCTATTACGGTCTTGTCTGCGAGATGAATACGTAGTTTTCCCAACAGCGCCCTTGTAATATACTTGGCTTCGGTCTTAGAAGCTGCAACTAGCATCTTGAGAATCTTGGATTGCTTCTCATCCTGGGTGTTCTTACCAGATACAGAAGCAATGGTACGAAACTCTTTGTACACCTTGCGAACAGTGAGCGGGGGTGGTGGAAACATGGTTTTCTGAGTGGTTCTAGAAACATAAGCCACATCTCCCAAATCACCAATCTGTTTATACTTTGCCTTGAGCGCGGCAACTGTTCGACCAGTGACCATGGAAAGACTCTTCAACAGAATGGATTCTCCGACACCGAGTTCGATTCCCTCGTGTGCTGGGGCGAGCTTGTTGATGCAGAGATAGATGGTGTTGACGAGATCTTCGGGAGTTGCTACTATGATTGCTCGAAAGAGGTCACTCAGTATGGCTTGGATTTGAAGTCGACCAGTGATTTGTTCGACTTTTGTGAAGGCGTCGGCTAGAAAGGTGTACGGCACGGGTGCGCCTGCGTTCCATGTTGGTTTTGCGTAGGTGTGGGAGGAAGCTGTGTTTCTCTTTGATGGTTTGGTAGTTGTGAGACTTGCGGTTTGCTGGTGCGAGTGGGACTGGGAGTTATCATCATCAATGTCGGAGGCGTCCGGCTGTGTGGTTGGTTGTGACTGAGAAGACTGCGGGGTTTGAAGCTTTGCCGGCGGTGACTTGTCTCGCGGGGGTTTGGACTGTTTGGGATGGGGAGACTTGGATTTTGCAGAGTGCTTCTTCTGAGAGGTATTCACTGTGGGGGCTGTGGAGGGTCTCGGACGCTTTTTTGGGGAGGGGCCGGAGGCGGTGGGCGGTGAAGTTGACGGACGTTTGTTGCGCTTTTCAGGGGATGAATTGAGCGGACGGAAGAAGGAAGTGAGCGTGCTTTGCTTGCCCATGTTGCGCGGCGGAAGGAAGAAGCGCGCGCACAAGTGGGGCACGACTGGTTGGCAGAACGCAAACCGAGACGATCATTGCGCAAAAGGATGCGGGGCGCATGGTTATCGTTGGCGAGCGCTTTTGGCGGGAAACGCGAAACACGACGTGCACTTGATGCACGTGGGCTGTAAGCAATAAGAGCTTACAGCGCTAGGACACGGACGTGGGCCTGAGAATTGGTGAGCGGTGATTGGAGCACGAACGGGGGGCGTTTGTGGCTGAGCGTGGCGCACGGGTGGTCGCTTCGTGGTGGGCAACCGACGCGCGTGGCGCAGTGGCTCCATGTGCCTGAGAGAACTGGCGGGCAGTGTGTTGTAAGATGCTGAAGCTTGAGTGATCTCCACGTCGGGGTTGTGGGAAGCAGAGTTGAGCTCTTTATGTTCGATATGATGTGCACTCGAAAGCGATTTGTGAAGAATACGGTTACGCGCACAGCGGCGTTCTGCGCGCCGCTCTCCGGGTCGACGCTGCTGCTCAAGAGCGCGTGCCGCTCTACGTGCGCGCTGAGCAGCGTGTGGCGCGGGCACTTTGTACAGCGGCGTGGTGTAACACTAGCAGCGCGCGCTCTTTCCCCCCCGCAGGCGGCAAAAAGCGCCAGAGCGACTCCGAGCGCATCGCTGGTTGCGCCGTCCATAACAGCGATTGCCAGCACGGGGGCGGGCGTGTTGGTGCTCGGTTTCATCGTGTTTGTTCACGAATGCGGGCACTACTTGGCGGCGCGATGGCAGAACATTCGCGTGAAGAACTTCTCCATCGGATTTGGGCCCAAGTTGTTTTCGTTCACTCCGAAGCACTCCGAGACGGAGTTCAGCATCCGGTTGCTGCCTCTGGGCGGCTACGTGGCGTTTCCGGAGCACGTGGTGGAAGATGAGGAAAGCGGCGAACAAAAAGTGCTAGATGATGAGAACATGCTTCAGAATCGACCCATCCTAGACCGAGCGGTTGTGATTTCGGCTGGAGTGATCGCAAATTTGATACTGGCTTGGTCGGCGGTGTTCACTTCTACGGCGGTTATTGGCGTGCCTACGTACATGTATGCGGCCGGGGTGCGCGTTGAGAACGTTGTTGACGCGGGCGGGGCGGCGGCGAGGGCGGGCATACGAGCGGGGGATGTGATTGTGGCGGTGAATGGAAAGGCGGTGGGTGCCAGCTTGGAAAGCGCGTCACACGTGGCTGCACAGATTCGCAACTCCAAGGGGCAGGCGCTGCACTTGGGCGTGCTGCGCGAGCAGCAAAGCGTGCAGATTCGGGTGGAACCGAAGTGCTGCCTGCCGGACGGGTCGTCGGTGATGGGGGTGCAACTGAACGCGCTGGCGGCGGTGAAAAGGGAACGGCCGGCAAACGTGGTGCAGACGGTGAGGAGCAGCAACAGGGAGTTTTGGCGGTTGTGCAGACAGACGTGGCAGGGGCTGGTGTCGACTGTGGGCAATTTCGAGGAGAGTTCGAAGAACTTATCGGGGCCCATTGGGGTGGTATCGATGGGGGCGCAACTTGCGAGAAACGACAGCTGGGCGTTGTTGACGTTCTGCGCGGTGATCAGTATCAACTTGGCGGTGATCAACGCGCTGCCGTTGCCGGCGTTGGACGGGGGACAGATGGTACTGTTGGTGGTGGAGGGGCTCAAGGGCAGCCCGGTGTCGCTGCGCGTTCAGGAGGCGATTAACCGCAGCGCGTTGTTGCTGCTGCTGGCGTTCTCGGGGGCGCTGTTCGTGGGCGACCTGGAGCGGCTGCACGTTCTGGGCGCCATCCAGCAGCTGTTTGGGTAAATAATAGTTGCGCGCATGTGCGCCACGCGGGCGCGCCTTTTTGTTGTGGCCGCTGCTTTTGCGCGCGCGTGTGTACGTACTGTACAGTGCGCGCACTTGTCCACCAGCGCCGCACGCACGGCGTAGATAAAAAAAAAGATACGATACGCCTTCACGCGCTGTGCACCAAGCGTCTACGCGTGCCTGTTTTTTCGTTCTTTCTCGCGCTTCGTCTACCGTCTCTTAAAGAAGGCGCTCGTCGCTGCCCGCTCGCTATTCGAACTGACGCACTGCTCCTTCCGTCGTCACTCTCAAGTACGCGATCGTTTGTTCCGCCAGCCCCCTCTCTCTCCCTCCCCGTCTGCGTAATGACTTTCATGGGCGCCGCCTCGTCCCACGCAATGGCGCAGCCTGCCGACCGCCTTGCTAACACCCCCTTTTTTCCCTCCTCCCTCATGCACAACCCGGCTGCCATCCCCACCGTGTCCGCCTCTTCGCACTCCTTCACGCACTCCGCCATGCCGCTGCCAGCCGCGTCCCCCCCCGTCTCCCTCATCGACTCCCCAGTGCACCACATGTCGCCCACCAGTGCAACTCACCACCACTCCGCAATCCATCCGCTACACCCCCTACACACGTCTAATCACTTTTCTTCAACTTCGCAGTCGCTGCCTTTTTTCTCGCCGAGCTCTCAACAGCTGTTGCCGCCCTTACCGTCCGCCTCGCACCTGGTCACCACTGGTGCCGCCGTTGATCACGCCGCCGATCACGCCGCCTCCTTGTTCCCCCCCCCGTCGTCGTCGTCCCTAACTGCGCCCTCAAATGTGCTCGTTGCTTCCGCCTGTTCTCGCCCGTTCTCTCACCACTCGCAACTTATGCATCAGCTAACTTCCACTGCCATGCTCCACGCTACTTCTCTTTCTACCACCAACTGTTCGAATAACAGTTTCTCGCAAGATGCGTCTGATGGCTCTGATGCTGCTGCTGCTGCTGCTGCTGCCGCTGCCGCCGCCGCTGCTGCTGCCGCCGCTGCTACTAGCGATGTTGGCGCAGTTTGTGAAGCCGCTTCGACCCTCTATCACACTGCACCACTGTGTACACAAGCACGCGCACAATCGCATGCGCAACATGAGGCACAAGCACAACGGTCGTCGTCGTCAAGTGGCTCGCCGCTCAAGGTACAGGTGCAACAAAAGCAACGACCAACAAGACGTCGCCCATCACGCCGCGGCCCGGCCAACTACATCTGTCCCGTGCCCAGCTGCGCCAAGGCGTTTCGAATGTCTGGAGATCTGCACACGCACATGAGGAAGCACACGGGCGACGAGCCGTTCAAATGTCGGTATGCAAACTGTAACATGCGCTACAAATGGCGCTCCAGTCTGTCCCATCACGAGGGCTTACATCGTAAAAACAACTATACGCGAAGACCGCGAAAGAAACGACACCCTACCGTGGATCAGATCTCGCCCGCGCTGCTGGAAAGTCACCTGGCGGCGGCTAATGCGGACGCTAGAGCTCGCAAACTCAAGTTGGATGTGATGAAACGACGGGAGGAAGCACTTTTTGCACACGGGGCGCCACTTGGGGCGCCGCAGGTGCAGGAGGCGGTTGGTGTTGGTTTGGGCGCGTGTGAAGGCGCGGCTAATGTTGGCGCTGTTGTTGACGCGGCGGATATTGTACACTTGAATGATCTGAATGACTTGAGTACTTGTTAAGTTTTTTTTATTTTTTTATTTTGTTATTACGTTGGTGTTGTAAAGGAAAGAGTTTTGTGTGTTTGTACGCTCGCTGCTCTGAAACGGAGCTAATGGCAGAGGGGGGTTTCCGGTATGAATTGACGGAAGATGGGTAGTAGAGGTAATGTACCGCTCGATTTGCGGAAAGAAAGAAAGAGCAGTTTGAAGAAATCATTGTTTTGTAAGAGGTGGAGGACGAAGGTATTGTTGGTAACGGTGAATGGGTGTGAGGAAATTAATTGTGTGGTTGGTGGGAAGCAATGGTGGAGTGCAAGTGTTGGTACAGTATGTAATGCGCTTGGTATGATATGATAGCGCGGTAAGAGGCGCAAGTAAGGAGTTGTTCTTCGCGAAACAACTCATCACTGCGGCGCGGAAGCAGTTTTGCTTTTTGTTGTTTCTTCGCGCGTGCGAATTCAGCTGGCCACGCGCGCTTGTATGTTTTGGTTTGGCGAGCACCAAGAGGGTGCCCACGACGCGTGCAACCGGCGCTTTTGATTGGGCGACGCGCGCACGCTTTCTCCGCGCAGCCGCGCCGCGTTGCTGTGCTTTTTCTTTACCTTCACGCTGTGGAGGCGCTTAAAAGGAGAGTTTTAAACGCGCGCCGCGCTTTTATTATTGCTGCTGCTCTCTGCTGCCGTTTTCTTCGACGCCGCTTTGGTTTGTTGACGCGATATTGCGGCGGCGCCATCGTGCAGCGCGGAGTGTTCGGCCGTGTGCACGCGCGGGCGCCCGCGTGCAACGCGTTTGTGCGAACGACGGGGGTGAAAACCGATTTGAGCCGCTTCTGCAGCCGTCGGGTGCGGGCGGCTGCGAAATGACGCGCTTCCTTTTGCGTTTTCTTCTGCGCGCATTGTTGACGGCGTCGCTCTTTCTGCTGCGCGCACGGATGCGCGGCGCGCCACAGCCGACGTGATGGACATGTGCGATGAAGAAAAGCTCTGTAACATATATATGTCGCGCACACAGCGATGCAAGCCTTACAGCGCGCCGCTTACAGAATGGCTAGTGACCACAATAAAGTGTGGCTCAGCCGTGTCCACGTTGAACAGCGCTGCGGGCGCACTTGGCCGACCAGCGCGGCGGGCGGCGAAAGCGTTTTACAGAACACGCAGCCTGTAAATCGACGGCGCGCAGCGCTCCGCCAGCCACCACAAGCGCACAGTCACACTCTCGGTCGCGTCGTGCCAACGTCGCGAGCAGACGAAGCGCACACCCCGCTACTGTCAGAGGGGCTCGCGTTGAGTAAGCCGCGCGCCATTTCCGCCCTACCCCCCCCCCAACCCCCCACCCCCCCCACCTCCATAAGCGCCGCCCTGTGCCCATGACGCCGCACACCTCTCAACGAGGCGTTAATGCTTCATCGGCGCTTTCACCGCATCAACTTCATCACCACCGCACCGCCAATTCCTCCTCCCCGCCCCCGCCGCACCACCCCCCCGCCCATGTCGCCGCCGCCGCCGCCGCCCATGCTGACGCTGCGCACGCGCCCGCAAACGTCCGCGCACACACGGATAGCGCGTCGCCTGCATCCGCTCTCGCGGATGCTGACCAGTCCTGCTCGCCTCGCCAACAAGCGCACCAGCAACAAAAGCAGCAGCAACAACCGCAACAACCGCAACAACAACAACAACAACATGCTGCGTCGCGGGACGCCTCACCCACCACTGCGGCTGTGCAAGGCGTCGCGCAACATGAAGCCGACAAAAAGGGAGCACACAGCTTAGGAGCCGCAATGGCTGCCGCCGCCGCCGCAGCCGCAGCCGCAGCAGCAACCGTAACCATGCATTTACCAACCATTCAACCCGCCTCCACGCCCCAATTAACACTAGCGCACCGTCCCGCGCTGCACAGCGCCGTAACAACTCAACCACCAGCTTCACCGATTCCAACTCTTTCTGCAATGCCACCCATGGTGTCTCCAATCCACAAGAAAAGCTCCTCCGCCGCCACATACATGTGTGACGTCGTCGGCTGTGGAAAGACGTTCAGTAAAAAGTTCAACCTCAAGGCGCATAAACGCGTGCACACCGGAGATGAGCCGTTTGTATGCAGTTATCCCACGTGTGGAAAACGCTTCAAGTGGAAGTCTAGTCTCACTTTTCACGAGGGTTTGCATCTCAATACGCCGGATGAACCCGCTCGCCAACCTCATTTGACCGCTGCGGCCGCTACTGCTACTACCACCCCGTTACCGCTTTCTTCGGCTGCTACTAATGCTGCTGCTCATGTCACTGTTGAAGCGTCTGCGTTGCCCGCCTCGGCCGCGCTCGACGTTGTGCCGCCACCTGCTGTCAAGAAGCACGAAAAGGCGTAGCGCTTGTTTGATAATCTCATTTATGTGCTTTGGCTTGTTAGCTGTGGTATATGGCGCCGCTTGTTGTGGCGCTCGCACGACAGCCACACCACCATTTGTTTCGGCGCCTTTTGTTTAGCTTGCAGCTTTCGCTTCGGGCGGTGACCAACTGCCACGTGCGTATCTATTATATTATTATTATTTTTTTTTTCCACTTCCAGCACGCTGGAAAACGGTGCAACTCATCTCATTCGCCTCCAATCGCTGCGAACGGGAGCGCGCCGCTTGTACATACAACTTGTCGTGTGCCTCGCTGCTGAAACGGCGACCCCTTTGCCCATGCCTCACGCATCTCGCATCTCGCATCCTCAACCCACCCCGTCCCTCACCCGCAATGGAACGCTTCCCTAATACAATACCGTTGCATCTTATCTCCATTTGTCCCACCGCCGTTGTAACCATCCCCTCTTTCGCACCTGCATCATGTCCGCTTTCCGCCCGCTTCTTCTCGCCTTTCTCCTCCTTCCCCTCGCCATAGCTTCCTTCCTTCCCCCACGCACACGGCGCACGCCCTGTTGCCATGCCATCCCACCAGGTCTCACCTTCGACACCTGCGCTGACGTCCGTGGCTGCGCTGCAGGACGACACTGTCTCACCGCCGACACCCTCTTCCCCTGTCCGCTAGGCCGCGTCTGCATCTGTTATCCAGTCCGTATCGAGCCGTGCACCTCCTCCGACCAATGCATCCAGGGTGAACGATGCGCCGCTCGCCCGTACGACCATCACCCCTTCTGCGTCAGTGAGCACGTCGTCGCGCTTGACCCCTCCTTCAAAGTCGTTGAGTCGTGTTGCTTTACCGACTTTCCGATATCGCCTCCCGTCGTGGAGAAGCCTCGTCCGGATCGTCCGCCAACCGTTAGCAAGCCTGACAACCCTGATCGCCCGCCTTCTAGAACGCCCACCCCTACGCCGTCGCCCACGCCGAAACGCGCACTTGTCACCGCCCCGCCGCCTCGCCCCGCTGCCAGTCCGCGCCCGAGTCGCACTTCTCGCCCGAGTAAGACGCCGCGTCCGTCGAGGACCTCCACACCCCGTCCGAATCCAACGCCCACTTCACAACCATCTCGAAAGCCTCGTCCATCCCCGTCAAGCTCTCCTCGACCGCGTCCAACGCCGTCTCGCGAACCTTCCATCACAGCGGTTGCACCGCAGCCTCGTCCCTCGCCAAAGCCGCAGCCGCAGCGAACGAGACCCCCCAAGACAAGCGGTGGCTTGGCAGGTGATGAATGTCGCCGTCAGGATGATTGTCTCTCGTATCGCAAGTGTATTGATCGACGCACCAAGCTTGAATGTACTACTGCCGATTGCGTCTGTGTTGGCTCCCGTGTTTGTGTTTGTAACGACCAATGCACGGATGGTGAATTGTGCTCAGGAGCGCCTGGAAGGGCGTATTGTTTCTCCCCTCACGTCCTTGAGAAGATTTCTTGGGCGCAGTCTTTGCCTTGTCCATTTGCCAATCCTAACAATGCTACAAACACTCCCAAACCGAAGCCGTCTGGTTCGGATGAAGGGCTTACTGGTGCTGTTTGCAACACTGATAGAAATTGTCGCGGAAAGAGAAGATGCGTTGTTGCCGGAGGTGACACTTGCGCTACTGAGGATCTTTTGTGCAAGGGTCGTCTAGCACCTTGTGTTGGTGCGGAAAGCTGTTACTGCTACCAAGAGGAATCATGCAATTGTTCGAATGATTGTGTTGATGGTGAGGTGTGTACTACCACCGTGCTGGGTCGCATCTGTATTTCTCCGTTCCTACCGGAGAACGATAACCTGCTGCAGACGATTACTTGTCCCGCGGGCGCTTCTGCAGATGATCCCATTCTTATTGTCAACCTGGTTGCACCGGAGAACCTCGACGAAACTGAGGGCGATTCAAACAGTTCTGATGATCAGCAAGGCGGAAATGAAGATGAGGATGATGGGGTTTGTGTTGATGCCCGTGCCTTGAAGCATTTGGCCGCTCACGAACTCGTGTTCCCTACCCACAGGACTGCTCGCGTGCTTTGCGACCAGAATGGCAGCTGTGCTACACCTGGACATGTTGTGTTGTACAAGGCAACTGCCATGATGATGAAGAGTTATTGTGCGCTTGTTGGATGCACACATCGCGTCATGAAGGTGAACAGTCCCAAGCTGAAGCGCGCTATTCGAATTCCCACCAATACCGATAACCTGCATTTCACTGCGTTCGCAGCCAGATACCAAACAACATTTGAAGAACTCGCCCTCACCGCTATCGTGCACGTAGGACTGTGAGCAGCAAGATTCACTTGTATCTATCTCATTGTTGTTGATGTCTTAACGCTATTGGAAACCAGATTGTGCTGGTCGTGCTGGCTATCCATAACACTGCCCTGGAGACGATCAGCTACTCATGGTCGTGGATACAAGATTCGAAAGCTTATTAGCGCTTATCAGCTCACTGTCCTAACAGCGTTCGCAGGTGGTAGGTTAAAGGGAAGGCTAGCTATTGCTAATCCTTTGCCCGTGGTGCCGTATCGCTTTACAGTCTCAGGTATCCTTTACCATCTCTGCAGTGCAGCAGAGTGTGCATATGTCTCGCTTCCGATATCGTGTCTCCAACCTCAGGGTAAGACCGCGGGTGTGCACCATCCGGAGAGCACTGGCACCACACCGCGACAGAGATTCTACGAAGAATTCATCCTTTCGAACAGCAAGGGTAGCTTGAAAGATAGATTGCTTCAGGTGTAGCGACAATAAAACCTGAATGAGGTTTACTATTCTCCGTGACCACATAAACCAATCAGCAATCTCCCATCGACGACTTGCGCTATAAATCTGTATGACCGCAGCCGTCAACACCGCATGCAGATTTTGCTACAATAATAGTTTTCTGCGTAGAACATATGAGAGATAGCTCGGGACGGTTGTTAAATAAACCTATAGATGCCACACTTCGCGGACGGACGACATGCATTATAAAAATTGTAACAACGTCATAGAGAAATGGTGCTTTTATTCTTGTTCAAACTACCTCAGGTCTTCATTACAAAAAGGCCTGCATGCTGGGACAACGCACGTTTTCTACCCCTTTCGAGAATGCTGGAACCGACACACATGAAAGAAATAGGCCTTCCGAAACTAAGCTCGCGTTTACGCTGAACCTGAGAAGATCTCATGTGACTGTAGCTTAGCTCGCGCGAGCGATGTGGTTTACCATGCCCAATGAGCCCAGGCCCTAGACAGTTCTCAGAACGCCAATAAAAAGCGCTTGTCATGGAGAGGAACCTTCGCAGTTTTACATCAAGAGACCCCCTTCGTGCCACTCCAAAACAAGGGTGAGCGACGAGCATCAACGGTGTACCTGTGGTATATGAGAGTAATCAATGCTACATGCTCGTGAGACTTTGTATAGAACTTTGGGGAAGTAAATTACCTTCCACTAGATTGATATGATGGACTCGGTAATGGTGTCCCTGCGGCTTGCATGGCCTGTTGATGTGCAAGATTGCGTTCCCTTCGTCTCCTTAGCATGTCAGCGTCTTCACCGCCGGAGGAATCCGAATCCTCAGAGCTGGATTCATACCCCGAGCTCCCGCTGCCATCCGATTCATCGGAATCCGAGCTAGAATCACTATCATAAAAAGACTTGTTATTCCCCTTCTGGCTGTCTTCATGTAACACAGGGCTTTTACCCTTTGAAAGCTTTCTCAATGCCGCTGTCACCTTTTCAATCTCACTAAGCACTTCTTCGTTTGACATACGGAAGATATCTGAGTTGGGATCATCTTCAGAGCCATTCTTCTTTCTCTTTCTCAAAGCCTGGTTCACATATGCTTCCATATCCCGCAGTATCTCATTGTCTAGGCTGTCGATATCCAGCTCGATTTCTTCATTGTTGTTAACCTCCATGGAAGAGTTGGCATGTTTGGTGGCTAAAGTAACTATCTTGCTCAGCTTGTCCGATGGGAGCTTGCTAACGTTTTGACTTAACCGTACCTTGTCGTCATAAGTCATGGGAACGTGGTACAGAGCCTTCGCCTCCGCAAGGTACGATGCCCCGCCAGGGGCCGGGGACGCCGGAGAACCCGCTTCGTTGACTGCACGTTGCCTTCGTAAGGCCCGCAGTCTTGTCTCCATATCTTCGACCGTTATGTGCTTCTTGCCTTCCTTTCTTCCCTCAACAGGTTTGACAACCTTTTTCTTGGCGGCCGAGCCCGCCACGGATCTAGATTTGCCAGCGCTCTGACCCGCCACCTTCTTCTTGCTACTGCCACCTCTCGATGTGCTATCCCCTGCAACTGCCCCAGATGTGCTACCCTTCGTCTTCTTAGAATCGGCACGTCTATCGCTTTCCACGGGAGCGGTGCCTGCCTTCTTTCGCTTCTTTGATTTCTTGATAGCCGGCGGAGTCACTTGTTCCAAGGATGGCAAATGAGTCATTCTGCTTTCGAACTTTTCAAGTAACCGAGTGGCAGACTCGTGGTAGAAATCGCCAACTCTGTTATAGGTTCTGGCGTTCTCAAAAACCAAGCGCATATCGGCTTCAAAAGCTTTCACGTCGAACACGACTTCCTCGACATCCTTCCGGCCAGGCGTGGTCATGTATTGTCCGGCTTCCAGTTTCCGTCTAACCGTATCCAAATCCATTGGCTTCGTAATAATGTCAAAGTAACCCGGCAATTGGTCGATCGGCCACAATTGGTCTATTGGTTTCGAGAAGCCAAACGCGTCCTTGCGGCGAAGAATCTCTTTGACCATTCGCAAACAGAATACAACTTGTCTGTTCTTCGAGGCGACACCCTTCGGAAAGGTCTGGCCTCCGTCGCCTGGGTGAGAAGAAAGAAGGACCGAAGGCGTGCGCACTCGGGCAGAACCTCGACTAGCCGCAGCCGATGCCGATTGAGGGGACCTTGTCTTGGTGGCTTTAGCGCTCTGACTTTCTGTACGCGTAAGGTCAATGTTCTTCGTAGAAGTAGCTTCGTCTACTACGCTGAGATCTATACTGACGACTTTTCCCCTAGCGGAAGCAGAGTTTGGGGCTGGCATTCCTAAAGATGGGAGAGTGCGCGTTCTACCCTTACGTCTGGCGTCAGGGGCGCCTTGTGCGCCATGTTCCGCACGTGCAGCAGGCGCTGACGGTGAAGCGTGAGTATGCCCCTGCTCAAGCGGGGGGCTCAATAGATCTTTCTTCCCCCCAAAGCTGTGATCGCGCCGCCTACGTTTGGGAGATAAAGAGCGGGGTCTTCGGCCATTCACTTGGAGTGGCTCCTTGGCCGAGTCGCGTCTCGCAATTTTAGTAGGGCGGCGGTGCGGTTCATCCGCATTGTGATCAGGGTGAGAGCGACGCAATCGACGTGATCTGCCAGCAACAGGCTCGAGCGGCGAATCCTGTTTGGATACGACTCGTGATAAGCGCTGCTGAGAAGTTGCGTTGAGCGAATTTTTGGTTAGCTTTGGGGTAGTAATTGAGGCTTGCTTTTCTAGAAGACTTCTTTGACGCGTAATCTGATTGAGCCTTCTTAACAGTTCGATGCGTCGGGGGTCGTCAGGGGTGGGTGCGGTGGAAGCGGAAACAAAAGTGACGGGTTGAGTTGTGGATGATGCGCTGACGATGATGGGTCTGTGAGAGGGTGTGACGCGGCCGCGACCTGTGGCTCTTCCACGGGTGCGGCCGCTACGTTTTGCAGCAGCCAGGACGAGTGTGAATCTAGAACGCAGGTGATGAGCAGTGAAGGATGTGTTGAATGGATAGACGGTCGAGTGGTTTAGAGGGGATTTGTGCAGTCACTGGTGGTAAAGGAACGCATTGAGAAAGAAAATGGTCAGCTGGTTGGAATTATAAAAGCGCAAACGGGCGTGGGGGAGGGATAAAGATTGTAGAGGGATTTTGATCGCTTGCGAGCTTTACGTTGAGGGGGGGTTGCGGTAAGATGCTGACGTACAGCTAGAGGGGATGAGGCGGGGTTGTCGGGGCGGGGCAAAAGTGTGATCCGTGGGTGTGGCAGATGATGAAACGTGATGTAAGGCATGCTTCGACTTGAGCAAAACCGGAACGCAAGTTGGGGGAAGCGGGAGCTCGCAAGCAGAAGGAGCGGGAGGCGAAGGGGGGGTTGCGGAACAAGAGGCAGCACGCGCGAAAGGGGGTGGTGTACGAGAAACCTACCTGCAGCAAGTGGGGTTCGGAGCGGAAGTTAGGGAGGAAGAGTGAGAAGAGATGGCAAGAACGGCGGACAGCATGCGGGCGGGAGCGCACAGTGGAAGGTTGAAAAGAGCGTGAGCAACGAGACGGGATTACATAACACAAGCGTTGCGGCGTTGAACAAGGAGCGGGTGCGCCAACTTTTTCAGTTGGCTCCGAGCTTCTGCAGCTGCCGCGGCTGCCGCGGCTGCTGCGGCTGCTGCGGCTGCTGCGGCTGCTGCGGCTGCTGCTGCACGCGCTTTACAGCGCGCTGTGCTGTCGGCCGCGTGGTTCTACAGCGGCGGTGTAACCAGCCCAGATGATCGGAACACGTTGCCACGTTTGCATCGCTGGTGAACATGGCGCTTTTGCGCAAGCGGTGTTGCACCCAATGCGTCGCGCTCGTTGTGTGGCGTTCCGTTTACCTTCGCGCATGGTAAGCGTCCCGTGGCAGTCGTCTTGCTCCACGCTTTGGTGTCGCCGCCTTCCATGCGCGAAGCGCTATCACATGGCTCTGCCACCAGCTGCTATGGCATACACATCGACGTTGTTGTTAGCTTCACGCTTTTGAGCTAACATCAAACTGTCATTTATACACTCGCAATGATCCACCACCATCCGGGCAACAAAAGTCTACAAGCTGCCTGTCTTTCACCGCGCCACAACTCCGCACACCCCCTTGGTGCAGTGCCACCATTCAGCGGCTTGTGTCACACACCCATTTCGATGGACTGAATGTCCTTCATACCGCCCCGTCACAGCCCGTGATATTCCTTCTCGTACTGCTCATACGACTCCACTTCCACGCTCAAGTACCTCGACGCTTCTCCGTCTCTAGAACCGCTCGATCTGCTCATATCTGAGCTTCGTCCCTGAGATGATGTTCTACAAGAAGAACCACAGTTCATCATTTCCCTGTACAATCGTTTGCGTCTTCTTTCCTTGTATCGTCTCGCCGCAAACTCGGCCAGCACCCCCCCAACCAAAAAAGCTAATGCAATCGTAACAAATGTCGCTCCGATTGCAACTAGATTTCGTTTCACCTCGCATTGTGAAACGTACACCTCTGCCGCTGCCGCTTTAGCACGCGTTCCGTTCATGTTTGTAGTCATGCGAACAACAGAGCCCACATACCTTGACGATCCGATTGAAATCAATTCGATGCCCTTGATAGCCAGAGGTAGCACCGTCAGCACATCACTTAGAAGCGCGTAGAGAAGCATCTTTGCTGTGCTCACGTCGGCTAACATCGCAATCGGCACTAGGTTCAGGCATAGAGGGAACAACAGAATCGTCAGACTTGACGGACTTAGAGCCTCTGTACTTTGTTGAGTGTAACTGATTGCCTTGCCAACAGCCCTTTGAACCGCGATGTTGTCGTCCAGAAACACTGCCTTGTATACCGCTGGTTCAGCAGTACCGCGATGGCTCACCATGATGGTGGTAGTATCGTTGCGTGTTCGATGGTTTGCATCTCTCTCTGCCACTTTCATCAACCCATAACCCCCACCTCGACTCAAGATCTCTACCAGGTAGTGACGCTTGAATTCACCTAGATGCTTCTCTTTCTTCTCGTTTGTAATGCCTACGTTCAGATACCACACCTTGTCCAGACGATATGCTCCTAGAACATTCACCCTGCACTTCTCGGTTGTAGTTACGTGTGGAAAGTCAAGAATGGCATCCGCGTGTGTGAAATTTGTGTTCGCCTCCCTAGCAATTTCCTCAGCATGATCGTAGATATGCCTGTTGAACTTTCTCACCACGTCGTGCAAATCACTTTCTCTCTTGCCCTCCGGAACCAAGTCGGTGAGACATAACGTGGTTGGTGCCACCTCGAACCTCAGTTCCACTTGATCAACAGCGGCATTTTTCCAAACTTGATCGTCGGCATTGCAGACGGCCACTAAGGGATCACTACTGCGTCGTCGCGACACCAGTCTGTTGGTTTGCTCTTTGAGAATACTTTTTTCCACGGATTCAATCATGTCCAAAGCACGGTCGGAGTTTTCCACAAATCCATCAACGGCCTTGAGCACCTTGTTCATGGGTGCCTGATTTGAATGGTAAAAGTAGCGATACTTGTACCATTTCACGGGGAAGGGGAGGGACGGGCGGATGGCGTCGGACTGGAACCTGGGCTAGGGGTGGGTGTACCGCAGTTATGCGCCACACAGCATTGCGCTGCAAGCAAAACGAGGCAGAGGCGGGTGATGCGACGGCGAAACATCAGCACGGCAAGGGGTGGGGTACCGCTATTTCATGTGGGTTGAGAGGAACGGGAGAAAAAGCGTGGCGGTACGATTGCTCGTCGCTTAACGTTGCGCTCGCGAAGATGTTGGAATGGTAAACAGTGCTGCAAGATGGGCAATCAATGCTTCAGTATGAACGCGCGTGCAGTCTCACCGAGCCAAAGTTAGCCGTATGTACGAAGCGCGGGGGGGGGGGGGGGTCGGGAGCACGCATGAACCATGCCCTCATCTGTGTCGCCTCACGCGCCAAGCCCTAACCGAAGCTATCTGTGCTTGACTGATGCAAGCGCGCAGTTCTCCTGTGCACCTTGTTGCCACCTGACTGTATAACTGTAATGGGGAAGTGGGCCCTTCCGGTTTGCTAACCTTTCGGAGCACGCTGCAAAGGGCTCACGCTATTGTTATTCACGAAGAGGTTGCGGTCCATCCTCACAAGATTTGATCGCAAGACCAAACCTAACCCTTGATACGAGAGGGAGCGTAGTTCACTTGGCAAAGAGACTCGAGTAGATTTACAAGGGACGCATGACGGAAAGCGAGCTTCTGAACATCAACTTTCAGAGCGCGGGAGATATAGCAGAATAATTTGCTTCGAGCGAAACAGCATGGCAGGATGGCGTGAGCGCCATTGCCAGCGGGAAAGTACACAGAAGCATTCACGCCGCATAGATGCCCACAGTTTCGCGACAGTTCGTACGTCAATGCTTCAGCGCGGACCCAAACTCTGTCAAAGCATCGTTGTGCCATGCGTCGTCAGGCGATCCGTAAAATGCATGCCCTCCCTACAGTATGATGAACACCATAAACCCCCTCACTGATCTGCAACGCGAACGGCTTCTGGTACAACATTAAGCCCAGGCGCAGAGATGATGTTGTGCTGCACTCGTTTGAGATCACTTCCCGAGTTGGCCCACGTAGAACATTAATTAAAGCTACTGAATGTTAAGCGGGTTAGCCTTCCGCTACCCGAAGCAGATACGCTATTAAGCCAGTACCATGTATGAAACCTGTTCCGACAGCGCGCTTGTGCAGTCAGTGCTACAAGCATGCAAGCTGCAAGCAAACCAGATGAAACCAGAACATTGCAATGTTGCCGGAGAAACACGATGAAATGCTAACCTTGTCAACGCGCAAAGAAGCAAACGATGGCAAGGCGCTTCGCACAAAGTATCAATCTTTGTTGTTTTGCACTCGTGGGCTACAATTGCTCGCATTTCGGCGTCTTGGTCTGGAAATTCCTGTTTCCGCAACGACCGAAGAAACTCCTGCCAACTATTGTCCACTTGTATTCTTTGCTATCATTCTGCTCTGGTCTCCCTGCTTCAATTTATCATATGTACGTAAATGAATGGATCACCTCTTACTAAATAAGGTACTGCCTGTACCGTTGGTACTCAAAGATAGTTCAAAAGATCAACGAGTTCTAAAAAATGACTATGCAAACAGAGAGTCAGAACCACCACAACCAGGCATACAGAATAGAACATTTATTCCACATTGCAAGTGCGGAATGAAGCGTGATGCTCCCCCTCCATGATTGGCTGGCTTTTGTCAATTGACAACTGGTTTGGTGAGAACGACGACAGTAACCGTTCTTCGTTCGTGCCATATCCTACATGGGGCGTCAGAACTGGCGAAGCTCATCAGAAGTTGTCTCCTACATCAAATCACTCGCGACAGACAAGTGTTGCATCGAGAATTCAAAGGGGAGGAGCAACCGATCCCATGCAGAGGCCGACCCCTAAACAGAACGAAGCCCTCAGTAAACGCAACTTTCCTGCTGACACGAATCTCATAATGTGTGTGTGTGGGTACGGGCACGTGCCTCTAATTCCAAGGCAACGGGATTCGCTTTCTACAAGTAGAATGCTAATCATCTACCGGCGTAACTTTAGTGTTTTAAAGCCTTTTTTCGGAAGGTCGGCACACCTCGACGGGCGGAAGTGCATGTGCCCTGAGCGGGACTCGCTAGTACCTTGCAGTGGTCCCTCACCACAACGGTGTCCAGTGCACAGCGATTTAGCATCGTGATTCCAGATGGGCTACGACAACTTTGACGCCCCTGGTGGGACAGGCTGCTTGATTATCTAGAGAGGGAGGGAGGGATGCTTAGGTCCATCTGTAGACGTTCACACTGTTACGCCCAGCTTCAGGACAATACACCATAAGGGGTCTGGCTGGAGGTTGTGACCGAAACCAACCGTCACAAGGACTTCACTGTTTTTGATCCGGTGCGCTATAGTTCAGAAAGACAGAAGCTGAAAAGCATCGAACTCCCTGTCACTGTCCCTGGAGACAGGGACAGTGAGAACGCAGGAAGGCCGAAAACGTAACGGCATCCCTCGCTGCCTGACGAAGAGTTAGCGAAGTAGACGTGCCCTCTCTCCTATTCTTTACCCCGTAGATCCGAGCGATCCACTTTGCAAACCGAAGGGCTCTGAACGACTGCCGTAGATCCCAAGAGCTCGTATATCGTTCTTTTTATTTCAGTAGCGGACGAGAGACCCTGTCGGTTGCTATGGAAAATGGAACCTTTATTGGTTTCGGACGTAACACCAGCCTGGATTGGTGAGTATGTAAACAACGCTTTGACGGATGCCGTAAGAAAGGCAGGGGTGGAACGCAATCGATTGGATTGTAATCGATTGCGTTGCGTCGTGCGCACCCCTCAGCCCCTCAGATTGGTGTCGATTGCAATTGAGGTGCTATCGTATATCTGCTTGCACTTTGATGCATATTCACATTGTGCAAAAGCAAAACAACAAGAAAAAGACTAAACCAAAACGTTGGATTGCTTTGGATTGCGTTTTGAAATCTAAGATTGCAATTAGATTACGAATGAAAAATGGGATGCAATCTGATGGGAGATTGCCGTGAAAGATTGCAATCCGCTCCCCCTGAGATTGGTTCCATCGCTGAAAAGAGGAGAGTCATCACAAGGGGAGCACGCAATTGTTTTTCTTCTCTTTCCTTGCTTCTTTTCTCCACAACCATTCGGACTGTTCTTTTTCTTCTTCTTCTTTATTGTGTATTCAACATGTCTGATTACGACCTTTTGATAGAGGTCTTCTTGTGAGAAAAAGGCTTCCCTCCCAAGAAATGCTAACAACTTTTGTGGCCACTGGTGAATTATCTCGGCCAAGGTGTTACCTGTTCGCTCAGCTGGGGCAGGAATCTCTCGTCTCCTAGATTCCGTTCGCTTGGCACAGCGAAGCACAAAGTGCTCTGTAGTGTTTGTAGCACGTGTGTTGCAGTCGCAATGTGACGTTTTCCTTCCATACAGGTTGTCCGGACTTTTAAAATCCTCATTCTTTCAGTTTCCATTCTCCTCTTTGCTTGCAATTTTTGTAGCCAGAAGTCACACCTGTGCACAGCGCTACAAGAGAAGAATAATTGTAGGTGAATGCACATGGACTATTCTCTCTAATCTCGTCGATTTTGTTTGTGTGTTTGGCTTTACACAAGTAAGAGTGGCAGGAGATTGAAGGACGTAAATAAAATGTTTCGGAAGCAGCGCTAGTAGACATCCATAGGTGTAACAGGCGAGTAGAGATGACGCGGCCCCGTCCCAAACAATATATAGACTGTCTGTGGCACTTCAGGAAGCCTCAGTTACGCTAGATACCTTAACAGACTTGTTGTCGGTGTGAGCTCATGACGCCTCGATGTTCGTGTTGCGTGAACGCATTTGAGAGCATTCGCGTTTTCCGACTTCTAAACAGAAAAGTACTATTGCTTATGATGTGTTTGTATTTGAGAGGGCTGAGTCGCCAATTCCAGGAATGCGGCAGAAGCCAATATAGGAAGAACCCCTCCCTCAAGACCAAATAGCGACTTCTCTGGCCATATTGTTTCCGTCCAAAGTGATACAGGTGAGGTGGATGCTGTTTCTAAATGTGTAGCTTCTTTATGCTTCTGCTCCTTCAAAATGAAATATGTTCTGTACATGAAAAGTAGGTCTTTGTGTCCTGATTCGTCTTTTTCTTTCCAAGCTTGCAGCAATTATAATGCTTTTGTGTTAAGCTGTTAAAGTGCTGAAAACGAAGAGACTGTGGTCCTCGATGAGGGCTGCGCTACCTCTGTAAACACCTTAACCATTTACAGATTATTACGTGACCTTGCATTCCAATTTGGCGACAATCGAGAACGAGATGCTACCCCAGGGTGGTTCTGCAACATGTGCTGTGCAAATGCGGCTAGTTATTATGGGACTCAAAGCAATTCCTTTTTTATAAAGATCAAGTTGTTCGGAACACAACGCTGTTTGTAAGCGTGCGGCTACAGACAGTAGGATTATGAAGAGGTTCGGATTTGTGAGATAACAACGAGAATGGTTTAGTAACGCAACGGGTATTGTAGGACGGAGAAGCGGAATTGTCCGTAAAGCTCTGCTACGTTTCTTGTGCCCTGAGCAAAATGCGTGACAACGTTGTGGCGTATATGCGTGCTCTGGTGCTGAGCGCGACGGTCCAAACTAAGGGCGATAAGAACAAGTAAACGCACTGACGAACGTAGTATCGAGCGCCCAAAGAATATCGACGGTTTTGTTATTGTTCTTTATGGGCGCACATTGTCTAATAGCGACGCTGTGGTAGAACTTACCATAATTCTTTCTCAATCTCTCAACAAAGTTAGCGATCAGATGGGCTTAACTTGGAACACATTCAAGACACTAAAAAATGTAAAATTTTGCACAGCTTTTGGTATCTCCCGCACCGATGATAGACAAAGAAGGGCTTGACTTGAGACAAAGACAAAGCTTGGACTTCTTATCGTCTCTTGAAACTTGTGTTCTGTTTTGGCATTGTGGCACTGACTCTTGTTAGTATGAACCGCAATAGTGCAGACTATTGTAAAACTAACTTATTGGCTGCGGCAGTGTTAAGATAACGGACGTTCTTGCTTTCTTTAACGCAATGGAAAGCCAAAGGCGTTTGATCCACGAATTGGAAAAGAAAGCCAACAGCTACCTAGTAAACGTTACCCACAACTAAAATGCTTCTTTGTACAGCCTATCCACTATTCTTTCTTCTGAACGGAGGACGCAAAAGCTTTTTAGCCTTGAGTACTTCACATTCAAGTTTGCAGCCACTTTGTTGAAGCTACGAAGGGTACACTTTTGCCGGTTTTGGCACTCCCAAAACCCAAAGCTCATGCGATTGACACCTTGGTAGACATACGTTCTCTGCCAATATTTGGATCTGTACTAGAAGAAAAGTTTTACAGAACCAAAATTTGGCTAATTACAAAAAAGAAAAACAGGTTCTTCTCATCTTCAGCCACCTTTTTGGCAAACCATTCGTCTCAACTTCAGCCCTGTCTCAAAAAAAGCCCTTCTGATCGCTAACCGCTAGCTACTCCTCGTGAATGACAAGTTCTCTCTACCCCGTTACACCATTCTTAAGTTCCGACTCAAAATATTGTTGATAGCTGTTGCGTGCTCCCACCCTGCAGCAGCCGTGTTACGCTCACCAACTGGTATTCCAAGACGTAGTAGAATGGTGCAAAACCTCTACGGGGAGACCCGAATGTATAATCCATTTCGTTCTGGCGCGTTTCGCCTCTTCCAGACTTTGCTCTGCTAATCCTTCCTCAACTCGAGAGATCGACGGTGCATTGGCGATACGCAGCTTTCACAACGAGATGGTCGATATGCTACATCGATAATTCACGGCGCCCTGGGTCGGCTGCGCATACATCATACTGTAAGTTAGTCTACTGAAGACTGTGCGCGGGATGAATGAAACTGCCTCTGGAGGGCACACAAAACACACTGAGCGCAGCACGGTGCCCGTCACAACAGTCATTTTCTTTGTTGCCCTGACTTCTTCCCTCCCTCCTTTTCGTCCTCTTTCAAGACCATTAGCCGCTGCACCACAGAGCGCAACAGTATCTTCTTAGCAGCGATGTACAAGATTTGTACTACAAGTATCTGCCTTCCCCTCATGTCTCCAAACAGATAGTGACTCGGTGCTCCAATTTCATTACCCACTGCTTCGCTGTGCCGCCAAAATTAAATCTGTCGAACGCGAGTTCGCTACAGTTCCACTGCGATTATTGTACAGCACAGGACTAATCCAATCCAGATTGAGTCAGCCCCACAACTCCATGCGAGCTACAGAGCCACGCCAGCATTGAATTCGAATCTTCTCTCTTGAAAGCGACCAAAGCTTGAATTGAAACAACCCATGACAGCTTGGAGGACGCCTGTTCCTAGTGGCGACGAGGAAACAAAACGAGATTCTCTGCCGTGACGAAGAGAGCTCGTGCTCTTCGTGTCAAAAAAAAGACAGACGCAAGTGTGTAGCTTCAATAATAATGCTGACAAAGCACATTTCAGAAGCCTTGTTTTTTCGTAACGCGAATTTGTCATTTACAGCAGTATGCCACAACGAGCGG
This sequence comes from Gracilariopsis chorda, assembly GCA_003194525.1. Lineage (NCBI taxonomy): Eukaryota > Rhodophyta > Florideophyceae > Gracilariales > Gracilariaceae > Gracilariopsis > Gracilariopsis chorda. The sequence goes on from NBIV01000137.1 coordinate 200,416, forward strand.
TAGAGCTTCGGGTTTTCATCAATGCCTTCCTGCGTACCGAACAGAAGAAGCTTGCTTCAGTCTTGCCTTTGTTGTTTTTGATTGTTGTTGGCGGTGGACGAAACCCAACTCCCAGTTTCCGACGTTCTAGTTCTCTAAGAAGCTACTCTCTACCACAAGCCAAGTTCTTGAGGCACACTCAGTTGCAGCTCCATTTTGCTTCTTCCTGATTCGCATCAGCTTAAAATTTGACACACCGCGCTGGGCAGATTAATGCATTATGCCCAAAGCGGGCTCACTGCTCGTGCTCGCATGATCCCTCAACGCAGTGCTAAAACAGCAAAAAAGGGAGTTGGTACCGCAGCTCTAGCTAGAGATGAGCCACGACTGCTTAAACCTCCCTCTTTCGCCTGGAGGAGTTTAAGGACATACTAGGTCAAAGTCTCGCTTTGTTCCGCAAGTTACAGTTAACACCGAAACTGTTTTGGACGGTAACTCAAAAATAGACGTAGCTCGTGTCGGCCTTCCTTGACAGAGAAGGTTTTTTTTTGTGCAAGTCATACCATGATTTCATAATTAGGAACACGGTCCATGAACAACAACAACAACACCAAAACTGCTCAACTCATATTCGAAGCCTTTGATAACTGAAAGCGGTCGCAAGGGACCATCTTACATGAAATCCAAGATATAATTTGTGAGTGTTGTTCAACTTCGCTTTTTTGGGATGACCTTTGAAGTCGTAGTTTTAATCTCTTGCTTTGTGTGTGTGTGTGTTTATGGGCACGTACCTCTGATTCCGAGGCAACGGTATTAACTTTCTAGAAGTAGAAGGTTGATAATCTGTTTGAAGGCTAAATTCCCCTTATAGACCCAACCGCATCTCCATTCGACTTCTCGTCCGGCGCAGCTTTGATAGTGTTTTGAAGCCTTTTCGGAAGGTCGGCACACCTCGATGGGCGGAACTGCATGTGCCCTGAGCCGGGCTCGCCAGTACCTTGCAGTGGTCCCTCACCACAGCAGTATCCTCTGGCTTTGGGCGTTTTAAAGGGCCTCGCCCATTATACTCGTCCCATTCGTACCCGCAATATCAGTTGTATGCGTATTTCTATGTCTACCGATGTGTTTCCGTCACTTGTGTCAGCGCTAGTATTTATCTTACCAGTACTTTCATCATGACAGAACTACATCCCTGTAGTGCGACTTTGATTCCACTAAAACGTATCGCTGCCCAAAATCATAGTTCAATGTAATCTACACCAAGAAGGGGATCCTCCTCTTTCCATTTGCAGAATGGGTAGATCATGCAAGAAAGAGGATCGGACTTTTGTGGTAACACGTGGTTAACTTGATCCCAAGAGACAACCCATTACGTACCGAGGAGAAAGCCATATTAGATCAAAAAGCAGAAACCTCAGCTTTACACGAGGCATGTACATGAAGAACAGTACGCTCACCTAAACATGAACACATTCTACATGGTAGACCTTTACGTAAAGGGCATTGGCATAGGAGCGTCGTGAGTCGAAACAAGCTGGTAATGTTTTGAAATCTTCACAGATCTGGAACGAAATGTTTAACATCGCTAAATACTCCGGAGCAGGCGTTGCGTTGACGATTTGCCAACTGCGACTTTCTCTGATGTCACGGAGATGAAAATGTGTGCTAGAATTAGATACCACCTTGGGAGTCACTTGAGAGTGAGCAGCTGTATCAAAAGGTTATTGTCTCAAGACTCTTCGAGGCCGCAAACTTTTAAAAGATATATCCTGTTCTTTGGTGGTCTTAAGTGCGTATTGCACGAGCCGAGCGAAAGTTGGAGGAGAGCGGCTTCGCTGAGGATTTGTATCAGAGATACTTGGACCGATTGGTCTGGTAGCGAGCTTGGTACCGTTTACCGCATAAGAATAGAAAGCCAACGTTCCTCTGGTACCAACGGTATCCCTAATACCCTTCGTGTCTGTCTCTGCATCGATGATGGTATCCCAGCATGAAGGACGGATCAAAGCGTACTGCTGTAAATTACAGTTTCCTCTATGCTTGGTTTGCGGAATGTTAATCTATCATGGTCAAGTGATGTCGTAAGAATCTACCCTTGGATACGTAATTTACAACACTAGATGTGGCTACGGGTATGGAAAGACGGGCGTGAACGTTGCGGGGCCCTTGACATGGTCTTTCGAGACGATGTCTCATTGCAAGGGGCACGGAAACTGCTTTGAATTGCCTGTTATGAAGAACAGCATCACACTTGGCAGCGCAAGCGTGTGCTGGTTGCCGCCTCCCACACACTGATGAAGCTCCAATGTTGTTGCCGATTGACCGCTAGCAGTTGTGCATTGCTGGCAGAGTAGGAAGATCGACAAACTGGTCTGCTTGACGTTGAGGGCAGCCATTCCCTACTAGTGGATAGCTTGATACAGCTCCGGGATAAGCTACAGTACTATCATACAGAGTATCGCGCAGGCAAACCGGGTTGGGGAAAAGAATGACAACAATGGGCGTAACGGGAGGAGACGAAAGCCACATTTGGCACCATTTCAGAGAGGAGGTGCGGAGCAGGGGTTCCCGGAAGGCATGTTTACAGTTTGACAAAATGCATGGCGAGCACGATTCCATCGAAGCTGTGGCTCAGCGATGGTTGGCGCAAGCCCGTAGGACGAGGTGCGGATGAGGGAGGATCTGTACCGATGAGGAGGGCAAAACTAGCACGTGCTGATGGCAACTGTGCACGAACTGGGATGTAACTTAACAAGCAGAGAAAAGGGTGCGCTTTTATAATTGTAACTTTTATGACTTCAGTTGTTGAGCGATGTGCATGAAAAGAGCAGGGGCGTATTTATGTCCCTGGAAAAGAGGCAACAGCTTGAGCAAGATTATACCCTTTCAATGCAAATTCATAATGTGCAACTGTGGCACCTTTGGTGAAGTCTTCAGTGTGCAGTCTCACTCATGCCATTGAAAAGGCGGCACGCCGAGAGGGGAGTGGATGTAAGGGGTGGAAGTCGCACCGTACGGGTTGGATTTGTGTGACATAGTTATGAGAAAGTGCAAGATAACGTCGACGTGGATAAAAACCAAAACGACGGTCTCTTTCCCGGGCTGGCTACACCGTTGAAAAGCGTCGAAACGGGAAGTATGTGCAACACAGTTTTGCAGGGAGGAGTGGGGCTTTCGCCTGGTGATCGGATAGGTGATGCGGAGGAGGCGGAATTGTTTACAGGGGAGACGCCATGGACGCTTTGACCTGAAATTGGTTGTGGCGTTTGGAAGAAATGGACATTGAATTGGAGTTTGTGGATTGGAGATTTGCGAGGGAGGTGAAGGTAATTTAATCACTCTTGGTAGGGGACCCCCTCTCGGTAACCCTTACCACTAGTGGGGAAGACGAGCGCGGGAGAGTGTGAGGATGAGAAGGAACCCGCGTCGGTTGACTAACTCTACGACTAGCCTGATTCACCAATAATTTATTTGTGACCACCTCTTCCAGCCTTTTTAACTCCGAACCCGTTCGATGATTGGGCAGACGGCCTGCTTCGCGAGTTTAAACTTTGTCGCGCGGATGTCACCTTTCTTCAAAGGTGACAACCGCGCGACACACGCGTAGGTAATTACCGTTGGTGGGTCTACCCTTGTACCCAACACACAGCACACGTCAGATATTTTTGTGGGGGGAGCACGCGCAGCTTCGCGCGTTTACAGCGAGTGCACGAGCACGCATCTCAACAATTGCCAACGAGGCGTAAGTCGTCCGCTTCCCAGCGAGGCGACCGCCCACACAGACGCATAAAAGTCTTGCTCCACCATACCACCCATTACTCTCTACTCTCACGTCCCGCCACACTTCCCAAACGCCCCCCCCCCTGGCCACTGCCGCCCCGCCAATGGAGCACGACCTTTTCTCGCTTTCGTTGGGCACTCCCCGCGCGCCCCATGGCGTTGTTCATCGCACCTTTTATCCAACTTGTTTCCATATTCGTGCTTACCATTTGTGTCAACTGTTCTGTTACACCGCCTCCATACGCCGCAAATCTCTCCGTTAATATAGCCCCGTGGGCTCAGGGACGACTTTTTGCAATCTCTGACAAGGCCCCGTTTGCCACGCATATGCAACATGAGCCGCACTATCGCACCGCATTGAACCTACTCACTGACTTCTTCACGCGTGTCGAACGTGATGTAACTGATTCGAGACGACAGTCAAAGTCCTCGAACAGCGTTCGCACTCGTCCTTGCAACACTGATCCACAGAGGTGGCGTCGTGCCACCGAGTTCGCTAGCAGACATCGGGGATGGCCAGTAAACTCTCCACATTCCTCCGAGGTTTGCGTCACCGATTATTACGGGCCGCCTTTGGGGTATACGCTCTCACTGCCGCACATGCGACATCTCCTTTCACAGGGTTTCGAAGCGCTTGAACGTAATGCATATCGCATCATGCTAGACGCTGTCGGCAACTGGACACACGCCACCTCAGGCCGCTTAACAACCTTTGAGTGGACCTCGCAAGCGTGCGAGCTCACCAATTATGGCGCTGTTCGCCTACATGGAAAGTGGTGGCCGTCGGTGGGAATCACTAATAAGCCGCCCTATCAGCACCTTCCAGACGGGCAACGCATTGTCATTGCCGAGGCACACCGTTTGGAAAATGCAACAGTTGTTCCGGCGCTAATGACCTTACCGATAAACCCTGGAACCGGTACTGTACATAATGTCACGGATCGCGCCACCACGATAATCACTATTTGGGGTGGTGCTAGTGATCCGTCTTCAGCGTATTTGCCCGGTACGGCTGAACGTAATGTCGCATTGCTGGCCGCTCGACAAAAGGGTGAACATTTTGCACAACAGATGGAAGACGTTCTTCTTCCTTCCAACATAGCCATTTTGGCCTTCCCGCTCGCTCTTAATCTTGTACCGGTGGCGCTTATTACTGACTGTGACCAGTGGAGTGCGGTTTTGTACATTTTATTCAGTGATGTACTTACGGCGCTTCCAATGCTCATAAAGGGAATTGAACTTGTAACTATTGGTAAGGCTCGTTTTGTGCAGGTTGTTACTCGTATGGGGGATACCCTTGATCAGGCCACCATATCTGCAGAGATGACCGTAGCTGTTTGTCGAATGAGACAGGATGCGGGTACAATTGGTGTTGTATTCATTTGTATTGCTTGTGCGGCAATGGTTTTTCGGTGTTGCGCTCGAAGTTTTTGGCACGCTTGCTGGTTTGGAGGAACAAGGAACGACGCCGAATGAAAGAAGAGGAACAACTTTATTTTGAACAGTTTGAACGCGTGAGGTGGAAACATGAGAAGGGCTTTTATCAATATGATGACGCTGGTTACTGGAGTACGCCACATTACGTAAACGGTCATTCGCTTAGACCACGTCATGATCTTTGGACGCCCATGTGAGAAACCACGAATCACAGCGCTTTTTTTATGTCTTGGGTGTGGTGGTGTTGGTTTGTGTTGGTTGTTGGGGGCTGTGTGAGTCGAATAGTTGAAGAGCGTGGCTTCAGATTTGATAAGCCTTTACGAAGATACCCTGGGGATATATATACCGTTTGTAGAATAGTAATAGTCTTGTGCACAGAATGGTGTTTTCCATAAACAAGATTTGTGTGAATGTGTGTTCATGTACTGGGTCGTGTTCCTAATTCAGTAGAGACTTTACGCAAACCAAATTCTCGTGCATTTTGCACGTAGCCACATCTGCCACGAAGTGTACCACGAGGTACTTCCGAGAAGTGCAAAAACTGCTTTACGCACACAGCGTGGAAAGAATCTCGTGAGCCTCTATATTTTTCATGCCCATCTTGGAACGCCCATGATTCTCATGGTTCGCCAAACAGATTATTCGATTGGAGCTGCTCGAATTCGCGTACAATCCTGCGTGCGGCATGTCTTTCTTGCCAACCAACTTGAAGAAGATCCTACTTTACTCCTAGCGCTTTGGCGTCGCTTCAAACGGGCAAAGTCAGACTTACAAAACATAAGGAATCGCTTGCATAGAATTCGTAACTATACTTTCAATATCAACGCGCTGTCTGAAGAACAATGCCTACACGATTTTCGCTTTCGGCCTAACGATATAGGACGAATTTCGAAGATAATAGGATAGCATTTACACCATACAAGCAGAAACCGATATCAATGCGATGCAGTCACAGCTGCTTGCATACTATTTAAACGCTTATCCTGCAAAAATACTTGATATGACATGGAACCGATGTTTAGAATGCGGTTAAGTCACATCAGTGAAATATTCTTGGACGCAATAGAGAAGTTTGTGGAATATAAGGGGCATCTCGTAACTAACTTGCAATCAGAACTTCTACAATCTCGCGCTCATATTTATTCTGAAACCATACGTAGAAGTGGATCTCCATTACCCAGATGCGTTGGGTTCATTGATTGCACAGCAATAGAAATGTTCCGCCCTGGAGGACTGGCAAGCAATCAAAGGTCTTGGTTCTCGGGGCATACGTGAAAACATTGCTTGAAGTACCTAACTATATCTACGCCTGATGGATTAATTTTCTACTTATATGGACCTGAAGTTGGCCGTCGTCACGACATGACCGTGATGCGAAGAAGTGATATTGAAAGTAATATGGAATCATCTTTGGTAATTGAAGGCACTCAGTACTACTTTTACGGAGATCCGGCGTTTGGTTTAAGACCCTGGCTTCAAACTGCCTTCGATAGGAAAAATGCAACAGAAGATGAGCTGAAGTACAACTGTGCGATGAATACAATTCGTACTTCCGTCGAATGGAACTAAAAAGATTTGAAACAGATATGGACGAGGAATGCGTTTTCTAGGTTACTACGTGTGAGGCAATTTCCAGTTGCACTTTTTTACATTGCGTCTGCCTTGCTTCTGAACTTCAAGACCTGCATTGAGAAAAGAGGACAGGCAAGCTATTACTTTGATTGTGATGCTCCGAGTTTTGATGTGTACTCCACTTTGCGACAGCGTTTGCGTACTGGCAAGGTAAGGAGTTCGAAGGAAAAAAGGCGGCAAATGTCACTCAGATGCGTGTACTTCGGTTGCAAAGCTTCGAACTCGGCCAAAATACCAGTTTGTACTATTAGTAGTATTATCAGCTTATATAGTTGTGAATGGGAGTCCATTCACAACCACATAAGCTGACGGTCTACCTTCGAGATCTGAGAAGAACTGGTGCTATTGGCGAATATGTGAGTGTCTTTGAACACGATCTCAAGCAAGCCATGCGTATGTTGGTCGTTGAAAGCTGTGACGACAATAACGATGACGACGGCGACCCGGACACCGTTGTTGAGCGAGAACACGAAGTTGCACGTCAGAAAGGATCACAGGAAGAGGTTGAGAACCGCGGTCTTAACAATATATTCACCGCTGTGATGCGTCCATTTGAAACCTTTGTGTTTGGCAGGCACATGAAACGCGGACAGACAGTGGGTCAAGTCATGAGGAGCGTTCTTGGTAAACTAATGAAGGCTACCGAAGACAGGAAGAAGGTCTGTGTGATGGCCAATTCGTTGGGTGCCCACGTTTTGTGTGGCTTGTTAAACAGGCCACATCAACTACCATATAAGATTCACACCGTTTTCTTCGTGCAGGGTGCGATCGCAAAGGACGGGTTCCACCCGGGGGCCAAGTACGGACATGTGCATGAAGTCGTGGCTGGAGCTTTATTTCGTATGGTCAACGCGACCTCCTTCTTCGTAACATATTTGGTTGGTTCCATGGCATTACTTTCGGCTTTGATGGTACCCAGATTGGTCAGATGATACGCATGAAGCATTTGCATGTAGTCGCGGATGACCCTTACGGTTTCGATTGTGGGGCATGGAACAATGTCGATGGAACAGAGTAAGTTTCATTTTGCATCCTATGCATTGCATATTTTCAATGTGCCTCGGCGTCATGTAGCACATCTAAAGCGACCCACAATTCTAACTCTCGTGATCTCATGTACTTCGTTTGCGACCAAATGTGTTTTGTACTGAACAGGTTTATTGATGAGGGAAATGCAGTCGCAGGTGGTCATGGCGACTTCAAAGAACACGAAACGACCAGTTTATACTGGTCCGTCATCAAGACGGAGCTCGATGATTCCTAGTACGACTTGCATTAGCTCATTAACAGAAGCACAAACTTGTTTCATTATTGTGGTGCAATGCCCCAAAGGGGAAAAACACCGAAAGACGTCCGGGATCTTCCTCTCACGAGGTGAACCCAGTTGGCTAGAGCCCTCCCAGAGGTGTCATGGCGAAGCCGGTTTGTAAGACCAGGGACACCTGTCGCGACTCGCGCAGGGAGGTGAAGGCGAAGAATCGGTATCCGCGTGAGCGGGGTGTGATCCTCAGTAGAGGTATGTTTCCACGTAAGTGGGGGTGTGTGAGCGGATGCGCACACGGGGGCCGCGGATAGCGGGAGGTGCTACCCTAAAAAGGGGAAAGAGGAAGGACGAGGTGGGTCGCGAGAGCGACAAGTAGATACGGCAATGCCGGTGGACAGGGCTCCCTATACAGGGCGAAACACCAATATGATTGGAACAATTAGTACTCCCAATGATGGGTCTCCTTTAGATGTGCAAGGGGGGTGAACTTCCGTACACTACGGTGCTTCCCTCCAAGGAGGAGTTGAGAACACGCGGAGGCGGTAAAGCTCAGAGCCAATTCCCCAGGTTGGGGTCCCTTGTTGGGGAAGGTTTACTGGTGCGACGGCAGTGCGCCGTCGCACTAAGTACTAGCTTCCCAGAAATGGGTGTGAAAATAATAAATAAAATTAACTAAAATACTCCACATTCCGTGGCAACATCCACTACTGTGGCCAACCGCCAATTGACCCAAAACCGTGTCCCACGTGTCCATACCCACCATTGTGGGGCGTAGTTCATATACACACTACACAATCGATAATATCGGGAAAGCGTTCAAGTACCCAGAATCCCTCCCTGAGGGCGTTGCACTTCATATCCCCCCCCTTAAGACGGGAAAACGACCGCGGACGCGGAGGATTCCCAGACGAAAATGGGTGATAAAAGCGCGTGCTTTGACTCCGGTTCTCCGGTAAATCCCTCTGCACCAGAGTCACCAAGCACACAAACGACAACAACAGCCACCCTCCAAAAGGGAAAAATGAACGACGACAACAATATCAACAACCACAGCCAACCGCCGAGACTTCTCGGGCGATACACCACCGGTTTCCGGTCAGTTCCCCTGCCTCAGGGCGATCGAAATCCGGTACAACCGGGGAATATGGCTGCGGCAGCCGACCATCCCTTCGCACTACCACCTTCGGTGGTGTCCTCCGGAACCACTCCGGTGTCCAACTGGCCAACTTACAACACCCTGGTGGGGCTCAATCCGATGAATCGGAATCACGCGTCGCGCCTGCGCCTTGCCCCGTGGTTTCACCTGGTCGCCGTCCTCAATGAGGGATTGGTCACCGCTTATGCGGATGGTTCAGACACCCTTCCGGGGGATCTGCCCAGAGCAGTCACCACATCGTGGGATTGGCGTCACCGGATTGCGATTCCGCGTCACCACCTCCGAAGAAACTCGGGCGAGACCGTCACTGCGGCACAGACCGCGCTGACGCGCATGGCGTATCAACGGCAGAGCCGGGCTCCATTCGATGTACCGGTCCCACCGGAGTTTGGCTTCGACGTTAGCTACTTCCGCACTCGCGGGGAGATTGGGTACGGCGAGAACCTGTTCCGCCTCGAGACCCTCGCTTGGAGGAATTTCCCCGCAGCGCGGCAAGAGGCCCTTTGCTGGGAGCGACCGATTATTCGGGCGGAGTTCAGGTACCTTCCCCGGCAATACCGGTCCAACTTTCTCCAAAACTTCATCCGCTACGAGCGGCGTTGGCGATCCCGATTCGGGTATTTTATCCCGTATCAGAACGTGGAGATAGAGCGGATTGCGCCGCCTCACCGACTAGGTCGGTATGTAGCACTCCCCGAGTGGTGGCGCTTCCATGAAGCCTGCCGGGGGTGCTACATAGAACTCCCGCCGGTACTTACGTACCTCGGTTCGCTGCTCATGCAGGATCCCCGGTCGGGGTTGTGGTCCGTGGTGGTTACGGAGTGGGCGGCTCGCAGTGCGGCTTATATCCTCAACGAGGCGTACGACCAGTATCGTCTCTGGTTCCTTCAACCGCGTGTGCGGGCAGCGATCCGAAACCTGGATCTTCGCATCCCCCTTGGGGGCCAGGCCAACAATGAAGAGGTCCTCCAATTACTTGGGTACATCGACAGCGTTAGCTGGAGTGAGGTCCCGCGGGAGCAAAGCGGTCGTCTTAATGGCGGTAGCGGTAACACCGGTGGTCCGGGACTCGGTAGAAACACCGCCCTTGCGGGGGATTTTATCTACTTCGACCCCTGGGAGTTCCGGGAAATTTCCTCCGAGGAGGCGCGCGAGCTTCGCGATACGCCCCGGCATGTGCCGGAAGACCACCCGGTGGGGTACGTCGATTCCGACGGCTACTACCGCGCATACGGCGGGGATGACCCAATGGTCGATAACGAACCGGAAGAACCCCGGGAGATGGACGTAGAGGAAACCGGCGCTAGCGCGGAAGCTTTCCCAGAGGGGGCATCTCCGGCCGAGCCGGCTGCTGACCCTTCGGCGGCAAGTGCCGGACCTTCAATCCCCAGCGGGGTGACGGCGAATGAAAACGAAATCATCGCACGTTTTCTCCGGGGTGCCGGTCTTAGCGCTGCCGAGGTATCGGGGGATGTCACCACCATGGCGGACGCGTTGGCCTACCGCCTCGCTGGTGGTTACGCCCCGGACGATGGGGGTGAGTGAAACCTCTGGTCCAGTTTCCTGGTTCCTCTTTCCCTGGCTATGCCAGTTAGTGTAGTGTAGTATTGTGGGGAGCTAGCTGCTCCCCTGAATAAACTTTCCCGTTTAGAACGGTGCTTCTCGGTTGAGTTCCCCGTCTTCGACGGACTTTGCCTTGTTATCCTTTCCTTTCGCTCTCCGCTCGCGCGGCAACGTTACCCAACTTGGGCATTGACCAGCGTGGCTGGGGCTGCAGTTCCCGTCTGACAGTGGTATCGCAGAACCTGCGACCGTGGGAGGTGTTCAATTGGCTCCCACGTATCCCCACTGGGGTCGTACCCGTACCAGCGGACGCGGTATTGTAGAATACCATCCTGGTTCCAGGTGTGTCCGACAAGTCGGTCTACTACGAACTCTCGTTCGTAGACCTGCCGGCCGTGCCGGGTGGTGGTTGTACTCCCTTGCGAGGGCTGCCCGCTGTGCGGTATAATGTCCCTTAGCAGGGTGTTCGGCGATAACTCCGACGTTGCCGTGCGCTGTCCTAGTGGCCGCTGCTCATGCGGGAAAATATCCCTCAAGAGGGTGTGTGGTGTCACGGTTTTCCCCGGCAAGTCATTCCCCATTGGGGTGTCGTTGTTCCCGTCTTCACGGTAGGCCAGGCGAACCGCCCGTCGGCGGGGGACTTGGGCTCCGCCTTCGCGGTTGAGCTCACGAACCGCGAGTTTGCGGGAAGATGACCGCTCCTGCGGGATCGTCATTTCCACAATCCCCTGGGGGGTCCCGTGCGACACGGTGATTGGGTGGCAAACCGCCTCCCTGCCAGGCGCACGAGCACTTTGCACCATACGTTCCGGCGACGCCGTGGTGTCCCCGGCTACTGACGGGTTGCCTGGGGCTAACTCCGGTACACCGGTATTTTGGTCAAAATTCCCCTTTGGGGGGTTCTGGGCAGGTGCGGATGACACCCTTTTCAGAGGAATTGCCGCTGAGCGCAGTGCACCATCTCCGTGAGGAGGAGCAGCGTCCGGTACGACCGGTTTCGAGCGTGCGATGGCGCGCGTTATTCCCGAGTTTCTCGGTTCTTCGCCGCAGCGATGCGGGGTTGGCGCAAATTATTCCCCGTAGCGGGGGCTTTGATTCCGTCAACGACGGGAGGCGTTTCCGGTGCTTGCAAGCCAGGGCTTAAAGCTTCGACTGCAGCTTGGCCGCCTTTTTCCCCAAGAGGGGTGTGGGTATTTCCCAGCGGCGCTGGTGTATCTGGGCGCCTCTTCTCCCCGGGGCGCGGGTCTGATCGACCTGATTGAACCGCTTCCGCGGGGACTTCCGCCAACGGCGGCTTCGAGGCATCGGGCGATTGCCTTTCCGCTGCTGCGGTCTTGGAGTGAGGCTTCTCGTTCTCCCGTGACAAACGGTGTATTTGCCGCTTTTGCGGGGCCTGCGCGTCCGGTTCCTGTTGCACAGCACTGCCCGGGAACGGGGGATTAGTGTCGCGTGACATACTCCGTGCTCCACGGTCAGTGTTACGTATGTTACGGTGTGTTTCCCGTTGCGACGGTGATATCGTTTCTCGAAAACGAGTGTTCTCCTCCCCCTCCTTAGACGGAGCGGCGGGATAAGAGATAACATTCCCCGCCTGGCGGGTATAAATGCGCGCCAGTGGGGCAGATGTGGTAAGGGCGGGCGCTGAGGGGCCCGAATTACCCGGCTGAGCCGGTGAGTCCGACAGAGTCGGTAGGTCTGAGAGTCCCCGGCTGGGGTGTGGTAGTACCGTAGGTCTAGTACTCCCGGATTGTTCCGGTGTAGCGAAGTCCGTAGAAACGGGGTTGCCTGGATCCAGGATTACCTCTGACGAGGGAGGAGGGGCAAGGACAACACGATCACGGGAAATCCGTTCGTGCGTGTCCCCCATCTCTACCACGACAGTGTCGGTGTTAACAGAGATCACCTTGAAGGGTCCATCCGCCACAGGCGAGAGTTTGTGACGCTTCTCCCGTTCCGGGTTGTAGTATTCCTTCCTGATGAAGACGTAGTTATTTGCCCGAATCGGGGACGGTTTTCCTCGCACACGAGCGTCAAAATCCCGCTTGTAAGCGGCTTGGGCCCGTGCCATAGACTTCCGCGCCGCGGGGACCAGCTTGGAAAGCCATTGCTTCCATTGATGCCGGTAGATACCCACAGATGGGAAATTGTCCAAGGTAGCTTGGGGTCCCAGCGCCACAGGCGGGGGTGTTCTAGATAGAACTAACTCGAATGGCGAAACTCCGGTAGTCCGGTGTACCTGCGTATTGTACGCGTAGGTTACCGCATCAGCGTAGAGATCCCAATTCTTTGGGTGGTCAGCGACGTAGGAACGTAACGCCGCGAGTAACATCCGGTTAAACCGTTCAACTTGCCCATTACACTGGGGGTGGTAGGTAGTCGTGAACAAGTTCTTGACATCCAGGATGCGACAAACATCCTGGAAGAACTTGCTCACGAACTGCTTCCCGTTGTCAGAGAGCACCTCTACAGGGGGACCGTAGACAAAAATCCAGTGCGTCACCAGAGCCTGGGCCACCGTGAGAGCGGTTATCCTCCGAAGAGGGACAGTCCGTACCAGCTTAGAAAAGCGGTCGGTAATGACAAGTAGAAACTTGTTTCCACGTTTCGTGGTGAGTAATGGTCCGAGAATATCGATCGCAATAAACTCGAGCGGCGCCCTTGCGGGGAATAGTTTCATCTTCTTCGCATTTTTGCGGAGTTTGACGCGATTCTTCGCGCATTCGCTACAAAACCGCACAGTTGCGTAGCAATCCACCGCCATTGCGGGCCAATAGAAATCCCTTTGCAGGGTTAGGTAGAGTTTCCTCCCACCTGGGTGACCTCCAATGGGGGCGTAGTGTGATAGATGTAACACCCGCGATTGCAGGGAATGTGGTACCACAATCTGTGGGCGGGCTTCGACCTTTCTTACGAGGTAGCCTTTGTCGTTTACCCCGAAAGGGAGATCTTCACCACCGTTGATACGGGCACGAATTCTCGTACAGAATGGGTCGCCGAATTGTTCTCGGATCATTTCTTCCGGTGATACCGGTACAAAGTTTCCCGGTAACGGGTTCTCAGATCCATCTCGCGATGCGAGTAGTTCGTCAAAGTCAGCATCCTCGTCCCCGTTTTCTGGCCCAGCCTCGACGGCACATTCCGGATCATCCAGGTCTATGGCCATGAAACATGGGACTTCATCATCCTCCGTTGGGAGTGCTTCCCCACTTGTGGGTAACCGCAATAAAGCGTCGGCCTGGGTGTTCTGCGCACCCTTTTTATAAATGACTTGAAAGTCATATTCCGCGAGGCGGAGTCTCCAGCGCATGAGGCGTCCCGACGGGTCGGAGATATTCATCAACCACCTCAATGAGGAATGATCCGTGTATACGGTGAAGTGAATTCCCATAAGGTAGGGGCGCAGAGTGGTCATCGCCCATACGACGGCGAGGCACTTTTTCTCCGATACGGAGTAGTTCCGCTCATGAACATTGAGCGAACGTGACCAATAACCAATTGGATGCCGTTCCCCCTCGGGGGTGGTTTGAAAAAGAGCACACCGGACTTGGTAGTCGGTCGAGTCCGTATCTACGGAGTATGGCAACCCAAGTTTTGGGAGATGTAGGATTGGTGCTGATGTGACAGCCTCCTTTAAGGAGTTAAAAGCTTCCGATTGCTCGGGCGTAAATGTTCCCAGTTTTGGGGGTTCCCCTTTCGCAACAACGCGTTCAGGGGCGCTGCAGTATCCGAAAAGTTCGGGATAAACCGTCGATAGACGTTGACCAGTCCCAGAAAGGAGCGCAGTTCCGTTTGAGTACGGGGTTCTTTCGCCTCAACGAGGGATTTGACTCGAGCTTTCTCGATTGCTAAACGTCCAGGACGGATAATGTGACCCCGATACTTCACAGTATCTGTGAAAAACTCGCATTTCCTCAACTTGAGGGTAATTCCCGCATCGCGGAGTACGGTGAGCACGTCTCGGACGTGAGTGAGATGGTCTTCCAACGAGTGGGAGAAGATGATGATATCATCACGGTAGACCAGACAACTCCGCCACTTAAAGCGGTTGAGTAGAATATCTACTGCACGCTGAAAGGTGGCGGGGGCGTTGGTTAACCCAAATGGCATCCGCTTGAAGCGGTACGTTCCTGCATGGCAGGTGAATGCGGTTTTGTCGCGATCCTCCTGTCTGACTGGTACTTGCCAATATCCCCAATTGGAATCAAGGGCCGTGAACACGGTGGCGTCTCCAAGGGAGTCAATGCACTCGTCCATACGAGGGATGGGGTACGTGTCCCTAACAGTCACGGCATTGAGCCGGCGGTAGTCGACACAGAACCTCCAGGTTCCGTCGGCCTTTAAAGCCAGTACAACTGGGGATGCCCAGGGTGATTGAGCGGGCTCAATCACACCTGCGCGGAGCATCTTGTCCACCTGGGACTGCTCCTCTTCCCGAGCTTTCGGACCTGCCCTGTAAGGGGGTTGTGCAACCGGTCGCGCACCGGGGATTAAATCGATCCGGAGTTCCGTTGCATTAATCTCGCCAAGCGAGCCATCCCACATTGTGGTGAATTCCCGTAACATAGTACGGAGTTTGTCGCGGTGCGACTCTGGCACGTGGCTGAAGTCCAGCGCTTCAAGTGCTTTTTTCCGGATCAATCCGGTCATTGCTCGATGGAGCATTGTCCTGTGGAACAGGTGTGGTTCGCAATTCCGAGTTACTCGGTATGTTCGGCGCTGAAGTAGCGGTTTCCTCCCCCTCCTTAGACTTGACGTCTTCGGACGGCGGGGCGAACTCCTCAGAAGAGGTG
Source organism: Gracilariopsis chorda (assembly GCA_003194525.1). NCBI lineage: Eukaryota > Rhodophyta > Florideophyceae > Gracilariales > Gracilariaceae > Gracilariopsis > Gracilariopsis chorda. The sequence continues at coordinate 216,017 of NBIV01000137.1, forward strand.
GTAACTCCGAGTACATCGGCGGCTGTCATCTTTGTTGGCAGCATTCCCATAGGATGGGGGTTACACTCCCAATTACTTGGTGTTTGACCAGATACTGGGGGTGTTTGCCAAGGTTGGCAACCAATATCCGGAAAGGGACATCCGGGAAATGGAGACAATTCCATTAGCCAGCGCCAGCTGGGATTTCTCCTACAATGAGGCGAGGGGTTGTATAACCCGAAGACCGTGTTGACGGGAATTTACCTGCACCAAGACTTGGGACTCAGCCGGTATAGAAACCGAGGCAGCGACGCGGAGCTTGGTGGACTAGCGGGACGCGGGCGGTGGTTCCTGCGCAGCAGGGAGCGGAACTTGTTTCCGAGAGGACCGCTTTAGCGGGCGGCGAACAATCGGAACCGACGATCCGTCGTCAAGTTCTACACGCCTGAGGCGGGGCCTGATTGCGTCGACAAATCTGTCGCAGTAATCACATCCCAGTATGACTGGTGCTGCCAATGAACGGCAAACGATGAAGTCCAACTTCACCACGGAGGTACCAGGTCTCACGACGAGGTCCACTGTGCCCACCGTTTGTAACGGGTTGTTATTCGCATCCGAAATGTCGGGGACCGCGTCAGAGCGGATACGAGACCGCACAAGCGGGGGTAACAATGATTCCACAACGAAGTTGGGCCTGCACCTGTATCCAGGACGGTGAGAAACCTCACCATAAACTGAAGGTCAAGGCCAAGGTCGGCATAGACCTTATAATTGCGCTTGGCCAAGACCAAGACTCTACCGGGAATCCGGGGATTTTTACTCCGTATCCACGGGCGACGCAACACACCGAGGTGCGCAGAGTCCGCGTCAGCGGTGTCTTTCCTCGAGAGGACTTTCACCGGGGAGCGAGGCGAGGACGCCTCGGGCGCCAACAGCCTCGTTCTTGAGGACGCCTCTCCCAAAGGGGAGACTCCCTCAGTTAGTTTTCCGCCTTCGGCGGTGGGTTGGTTTCCTCGACAACGAGTGCTTCATCCCGTTGACGGGGGTTTCTATCCGCATAAGCGGGGGTTGCAACGGATGGTTTGCGTGATCTCCCGAACCGGGGTGTATGAAGCTTGCCGCGCACGCGGGGTCTGTGGTAGGGCGTGGGAAAAGTCCGTTTTAGCACGGAGTTAGGAAGCCGTCGGGACGGAACGTTTCTCCTCTGGAGTGAGGGCCTCATAATTTGCCACCACCTTGGCCATATCCTTCAGTGAACAAATACACTGAGGAGAGGTATGGCCATGGGCATAGCACAGGTGGCAAATGAGAGCCAGCACCGCGACACGCGGATTATTATTCCGAGTATCGGAGAAGCGAACCGCAGGGCGGGTGTCAGTCCATCCAGGCCGTTGATAACGGGATTGACCGTTTGAAAACGGGAGTCGTTGGGGTTGAACCCGACTGTTACCACCGTATAGAACGGAATCTTCTGTTTCCCGTATCATGGGTCATCGCCGTCGTTGACGGTAAGTCACTGGTGGGTATCGACACACCATCCCCCTGCGCTAAATGCACGGTATCAAATCCCTGTCCAGGTTCCCATCCGCGGTGAGCGGGAGAGAGGAAGCTTCGCTTTCCAGCAACAACGCCTTGGCGGATTTAGACCGATTGTTCGGAGTTCTTGCACGAAGTGCATCCCCTTCCGCTCGAGCGTGTTGGACCAGCTCGAGGTAGGTGATCCTTCGCTTGTCCTCCCGATAACGGGTAAACTAAACTCCGGATTGCCGGGTCAAGACCATCAATGAACATGGTACTGCGCTCCCCAGCGGGGTATACGTTACCACATCTGTGGAAAGCCTTGTTAAGGCGCACCGAGTAATCGGTCTCAGTCTCTCCAGCACGCTGGCGTGTATCTCGCAAAGCGAGGATAGCCTGCTGAATAGCGGTGTTGGTGGCGTAGGAGCGCAGAAGATACTGCACAGCCTCCGGCCAGCAAGTAACTCCTCCCTCGGAGGCGCGAGAAGATCCTCTGACAGAGGTGTATTGGTCCTCCGCCACTCCCCGTAAGAAATACGGTAAAGCCAAATAGGCTTGTCCCTCATTCATACCGAGGATATCGGCCTCCGCTACAAAGCGGGATAGGAAATCCAGTACTAGGACTGGGTCCTCTCCAGTAAAATACTGGTTGCGGAGCGAGAGCTGGCATTCGCTTAGTGCATTCTCGCACTTTTCCCGTACCACGGGGCGTACGTCCAAGTGACGAATCTTCAAGCCGGTAGTACCGGTATGATAAAAGCTTCCGGTAATCCGGGTTTGTCGGTTTCAATTCCCGGAGACCGGGGTGTCTTCTCCACTTCTGGCGGGTTCGGACCACACCTTCAGTGGCCCGATGACCGCTTCGAGCGGGAGGAGTAGCCTCGCTTCTCGTCCTCCGAGTCGGATTCCGAGGAGCTCGACTAACCGAATGATTTCGGGTGAGTCCGGCGATGCCGAAGAATCGGAGTCCGAATATTTTCGTGGTGTTTCCGTCGGTGACGGCGTTTCTTCTTCCAGCAAGCTGGTCGTTGTGCGATGCCTCGTTGACCGGATCACCCGGGATGGTTTGTCCATGAGGACGAACTGCTCCAGCGTCTCCAGGCGGGCACCAATCCGATCAAATCGGGCTTCAACTCCTTCGATGAAGGCGCGGGTTGTCCCAAACTCTCCAACACGGAGTTGACGTCAGACCGTAAAATACGGAGCTCCTCGGCGACCTCCTTTACGGGGGTTGCCGAGACCACCTCTTGGAGGGATTTTAGTTCCCCTACAAGGGTGTCATGGGCGGTCCACAGAGCGCGGACCTGGGATTCCAG